>CP139507.1:85276320-85583820 GCA_021014915.2 Artemisia tridentata subsp. tridentata
ATTGATGTTGTTCTTTAAGCAATCCAATGGAAGCAGGTCTCATAAGAATAGTACGGGTACTCTTTTAAAAGGTAATCATTGTTGTATAATCAATCACGTTGTTGTATTTTAATTGTTGTTGTATAATTAATCTAATGTTTACATGGACAAATGACGTACCAATCTAATGCAGAATCATTTTGTACTGTTGGATAAACGTCATATTAAAGTATCGGCAGTTTATATTAGTAAAGGTTAGTACTGCTAGCAATATATTTGTACTGTTAGATAGACGTTGGTACTGGGTCGAAATTTACGTCTTTATTAAAATATCCGTTGAGGACTTATGTTGATATTATTATTAATATTTGTTTAAAAGGGATTATTTTTTGGATATTTTGACTTTTAATATATTTTGTTTACCTTTTTAGAATGGAAAAACATACTTATTTTACTTGACGGTGCTCCAATACAAGCCCTAATAATTATTTCATAAAATTCCAATTCACATTCTTCATCTCACTTTATAGTCCAAAATACTTTAATTCCAGCAGTCAAATCAACAATTTACCAGCAGTCATGGTTACTTTAACCTTTGCGAACAAACACAACATGGTAGCTTATTTGGAAAAGGCAGAGGATGTCACCAAATACCATCAGATAATCGACTTTTTAAATGCTTCTCACATAAGGTATTCTCTAACATTAAATCCTACTATATATGTTCCCCAAATCAAAGAGTTTTGGCAGAGTGCCACTGTCAAAACATTTGAAGATGGTCATACCGAATTAGTTGCAACAGTTGATGGTAAATGTATCACTCTTACTGAATCATCAATCAGGCGGCATCTCCGATTGGGTGATTCAAATGGTATTAGTTCTATGGCAAACACTGAAATTTTTGAAAATTTAACCAAAATGGGTTACAATATAGAATCAGAAGCTTTAACCTTCCAAAAAGGGGCTTTTGCCCCACAATGGAGATTTTTAATTCACACCATCCTTCACTGCCTCAGCCCTAAGAAAACCTCATGGGAACAGTTCAGTAGCAATATCGCGACCGCTCTCATCTGTTTGGCCACTAACAGAACTTTCAATTTTTCTAAACTTATCTTTCAAGCCATGCTTAAAAATGTTTATATCAAATCAAAATTTTTGATGTATCCCAGGTTCATACAAAGTATTTTGAACAAATCTAAACATCAACTTCTTCATCATAAAAATGTTTATCCCACTCCCAAGCTTTCCCAAAAAGTTTTCAGTAATATGAAGATGTCCTCAAAATGGTATAATGAGGAAGAAGTCCCTTTATTTGATTCCATGTTACAAGTAGACGGTGAAGGATCATCATGCCAAGTTGCGCCCCATCACACACTAGATAGGTCTGTATCCAGAGAGGGTTCTGTTGTTTCTCAGCATCAAGACCCTGTGACTCTCCATGTAGCAGATGAGTCTGGCGTTGTAATTAAAAAAAGGGATGCTTCTACTGTCGCGAGTTTAGAAAATGGGCAGGACAAAACTAATGTACATAATAAAGAATCTGTGACAACACCTCCAGTACCAAGTTTCTGTGAACCCAGTACTATTGGTGGAATCGCAAGCCGACGCGATATATTTGTTGGCTCGGGAAGTCAGCACATGGTGGATCATGAATCTGTGTCCCATGATGCACCTGTTTATGAAGGTAATACATCAGGAAGTATTGAGGGCAGCCAAACACTTAAGGAATTGATGGAAACATGTACAAATTTGTCTCAGAAGGTTACTGCATTGGAGTCTGATCTCAATTCTAAGGATTCAAAAATTGAAGCAGTGAAAGCTGAACTCACTTCTCACAAAAAGCTTTTCAGCAATGTGTATACAAAGCTGGTGCGTAAAATAAAAAATTTGGAAAAAACAGGTCAAGACACTTAAAAGAAAAGGGTCGGCTAACATGGTATCATCTTTTGAATCATCTTCTTCAGCAAGTTCATTGGATAGTGAAGGTGAAGGTAAAGATGTGGGTTCTTCCAAACATGGAGGGAAAATTGCTCAGATTGACCAAAATCCATCTGTTTTTATTGTTCAAGAGCAGTATGAGACTCAGGAGAGGCAAGAAACATCAGATGGATTATGATACTGCAGATTTTGATGGAAGTACTGGTGGATTTGGTGATGGTGTTGATGAGACAGAACATGATGTTGGCGTTGTTGAGGGTGCTGCTATCCTGCATAGTTTAATGGATGCTGGGTATAAAGGTTCTACCAGTGCATTTTATACAAGGACACCACGAAAATAAAATGCATACAAGGGAAAAGGAATAATGGCTGAGCAAGAACCATCAAGGAAATTGTCAACGAAGGAAAGAGCACCAATAGAATTGGATGATTATTTGGTTCAGAATGGGAATCAAATAAATATTGATGAAGAAAGTATTAGTCGTCGAAATGGTGTTGACAGTACAAAGTTAAAAGTGCAAAATGTTTGTATGGAAAGTAGTACTGTTGATGCTTTTGAAATTAAAAGGGTAGAAAAAGGAAAGGCATCCATGACAGTAGATGAACCTGAGCAGGAACCTGAGAAAAAAATGAAGTTAACCCAGAAACACATGTTCAAATTGACTTGGATGAACAATTAGCAATGAAAGCAAGTGGAAATGAAGTTGCAAGCTCTACGGGAAATCCGAAAATGCAAGTGAAGAGAGTATCTTCAGATACTATTGTGACAGAACAAGATAAAATACAACAACTAATTGATTCTGATATGGTTGTGAGGAAGAAGAGTATAGAACTTTTAGCGGATGAACGCATAGCTGATGGGAAAAAGTCAGACATGCTTGAAGATTTTATTAACTTAAAGAGTTATGCAGAATCTTATAATCAGATAACACAGACTATTGGTAAGAATAAAGGTCAAAAGAGAAATAAAAACCCAACAAAGGAACAAGTCATCAGAGAGATGAAGACGTATGTTATGAATGAAGCTGGGTTGACGGCAGTTCAGTTGAAGGGAAAATCAGAATTAGAAATTCAATCTCTGTATTACAATGCATACAAAACTGTTCGAACGAAAATTCCTATGGACCAACATGAAAGATCACCAAAAAGGCTTAAGGCTGCTAAGAAAGCACAACATGTGAATGTGGACACATCTACGGAGAGAGTAAAAGTATCGCAAGAGAAGATGAGCAAAATGTTAGCTAAGGTGCCAGAAATTCTACATGTTGAACCACTCCAATCTAGACATCCGATAATTGACTGGGATATTTACATGGACAGATTTGGGTCAGCTTGGAAGGTTACTAGATTTGGTGGAGAGACAGCAGTGTACAAGAATTTTGACAATTTGCTGAGAGCTTTTGATAGAGAAGATCTGGATGCTTTATGGAGGTTAGTTCAAAATAAGCTTAAAACAAAGAAGAAGTGTGATGCTAAAGAGCAAGAACTTTGGGTTGAATTAAAGAGATTATACGAACCAGATCCTTCGGATGATCGTTGGTATTTTCCTTTCTTTGAGCTATCAACTGTATGGGAGTTCTATGGTACGTGCAATGTTCATCGTCTGTCGGCGCAAGACGGAATCGATATATTCATGTTAGCTGAACTAGAATATCCATTAAGTTATGAAGTACTTGCAATGATGATTTCTTTACAGCTCAAGTATGAAGAAAATTCTGAAGTAGTCCAAAATCTAATACAGAGGATATATGATCAGTTTGAAAGGAAGACACACGATGCCTGAAGAAGAAAAGAAGTGAATTAACATGTAACAACTCCTTTTGGCTATATGTATTTATTGTGTATGAAACGATATCTAATTTTGTTTTTGTGTTAGGGGCTTTTGTTATTTTTCAATTGGTGAGCACATATTATATGATGGATCTAATTAAAAGATGGTTGCTATTTCGTTTTTGTTTGTATAACATTTCATTATGTATAATCTTTTTGTATATACTTATTTAATTTTAAGTTTATAAATCGTTAATTTTATCATGTTTTCTCTGGTGCTTTAAAGAAATTGAACATCGACCTTGAATATGAAGGCAAATTTAGTTTGATTTGTAATGGTGAAACTATACGTTTACCAACAACAACCAAACATTTATTGATAGGTTTCATGTTTACACCCATTACAAACTTCCCTGTCATCTAAACACACACTTAGTTAGACCCACAACTTTCAGTACCACTGTTTTCTTTCATTTCCTTCACTTCCTTTAGAAATTTAAACACAACTTCAAGATTCTTAATCCTTGATTCCAAATCAGAAGCCTTTGACAACCCGATGTCGGCAGCCTCTTCCATGTCCTTCTTAACACCCAAACGATCTTCAGAAGCCTTTGACAACCCGATGTCGGCAGCCTCTTCCATGTCCTTCTTAACACCCAAACGATCTTCATTGCAGCAATCCTCTTTCCTGAACCCACTATACAAAGCCTTCCCCTTATCATTTTGTGACATAATTAGCGAATTTGGGATTTTGGTTGAATGTGTGTTGCTGTTTATTTAGGGTGAATTGAAGTAAAATGGAATTGATATTACGGTACAGCTTTTGGGTTAGCTTTAAATAGATTATAATAGTTATGAATGTGGTTGGACTATTATACCCCTAAGAATATAACACACTAATTTTCGTTGACCCCAACATTGTAAATGACGAGGCTATTACACTATAGGAAATATTAGCATGAAAACCGTTTAAAATGTTATAGAAAACATTACCATTGTAAAGAATTATTAAAGCGGGTAGACACGCCAACCCGTTTAAAACACGCCAACCCGTTTAAAATGTTATAGAAAATACTAAAAAGAGTAAACAAACATTTGTAGTTAGATACTCTATATACACAGATACGTTTGAATTCATATATATTAAATTTTTAATATTATGTTATTTCTAAAGTTATTTAATTTTATTTCCATAGCGTGTTTGCACAAAAGGATAATGTTATTCGGAAATTAGAAGGGGACACAATAGAATTGTACTGCTGAGTTGTCGCCATGCTTCTGATATTTTTTGTATTTTAATTTTGTACTGCTACGCAGCAGTTTTGGTACTGATTTTATAACCAATTCATAAAGGTTATATTATAACGTAGTTCATTGTTTTTACACATAATCAACTCTAACAACATTTTTAAATGTTTAGACACGAACTATAGGGGTTTTTAATTTAAAATTTCATAACATATAAAAATATAATTAAAAAAAAAATCATTCTATATATTTACAATATTGGAAGATATCAAATTTTTAAATATTTCATCCAATATTAATGATAATGGTAAAAATTTATTAATTTAAATAAACAAAATACTTATCATAATTACAAAAGAAGTTAAAGGATAATCATTATATTCCCAACTTGACTCTACACGTATACACTTTCAAATGCAAACTACGGCTAAACTGTTCATATGTCATATCGGTTATAATTTTTTGTATAAACACCATTTGATGATCATATTTGTCATTTTATTTAAACCAAAAAAAAAAAAAAAAAAAAAAAAAAAAAAAAAAAAAAAAAAAAAAATTCTTAAACTGAAGGTAGTGTTGACCAAAAAAATGTCATTAACTATAAGAATATAATGATTAAAATGTTAGCATGAAAACCCGTTTAAAATATTGTAGAAAATATTACCATTGTAAAGAATGATTAGAGCGGGTAGACACGCCAACCCGTTTAAAATGTTATAAAAAATACTAAAAAGAGTAAACAAACATTTGTAGTTAGATACTCTATATACACAGATACGTTTGAATTCATATATATTATATTTTTAATATTATGTTATTTCTAAAGTTATTTAATTTTATTTCCATAGCGTGTTTGCACAAATAGAATTGTACTGCTGAGTTTAATTTTGTACTGCTACGCAGCCGTTTTGGTACTGATTTTATAACCAATTCATAAAGGTTATATTATAACGTAGTCCATTGTTTTTACACATAATCAACTCTAACAACATTTTTAAATGTTTAGACACGAACTATAGTGAATTTTAATTTAAAATTTCATAACAGATAAAATTTTAATTCAAGCAAAAATCATTCTATATATTTACAATATTGGAAGATATAAAATTTTTAAATATTTCATCCAATATTAATGATAATGGTAAAAGTTTGTTAATTTAAATAAACAAAATACTTATCATAATTACAAAAGAAGTTAAAGGATAATCATTATATTCCCAACTTGACTCTACACGTATACACTTTCCAATGCAAACTACGGCTAAACTGTTCATATGTCATATCGGTTATAATTTTTTGTATAAACACCATTTGATGATCATAGTTGTCATTTTATTTAAACCAAAAAAAAAAAATTTCTTAAACTGAAGGTACTGTTGACCAAAAAAATGTCATTAACTAACAAAAGAACCCTAGAAATTGCAGATATTGAAGACCACAAACAAGACCAACCAAAGTATGTTAAAAATTTTATACTATGTGTTACCCTATATATTTAGTAACTGAATGTCTTTGATTTTTTTTGTAGCAAGCAGCCCAAACGGGAAGGACACGAGGTGCTGTCCAGTGAAACCCAATCACTTGCAGAAATATTTGAATCAGAAGAATCATCTGAAGGTACTTTGTTAACATGATGAAATTAATGTTAAAAACGATATGGTATATAACTATTGTGTTTGACTTATATTTATTCATTTATTAGAAGTTGAGGATTCTGAAAATGATGACGAAACACAGAGCGTAAGTTCTGTTTATGATTGGTTGATTTCTGAACAATTAGCCAAGAGAATGACAAAATGGCAACGTAAAGAGGAACGAGATGAGCAGGTGAAAAAAGAAAGACAAAATGCTAAGAAAATTTTAGAAGAAGGTGGTGGTTTTGAGAATGCAAAAGGCATAAATGAAGAAGTTGATGTTGATCGAGACGAAGACGACATTGACCCTGAAGACTTTGAAACTTTCACTTATGATGACTTGCATTTGGCATACTCCTTTGCTTCAACACCCTAAATTAAGTTAGTAGTTGGATTTTGTTTATATTGGCATGCCACATGTTAGGCACTTTTGAAACTTTTGAATGTTAAGAAACTTTCATGTTATGCTACACATGCTAAGAACCTTTTGAATATATGTTATGTATAATAGTACTGGTGAATTTTATAAATACTTTATGTGTGTTAGATGAATTTTTGTTTTGCGATTGATGTTTAAGAATATGATGTAAACACATAAGGCGTTAATAATCTTGACCCGACAATTGATTCCGCTAAAGAATGTGGACTAACTCATGTGTCTAATGAGTAGCTTATTATCCCACATCAGTTAGTCAAAATAATTGGTTATACTTTATAAGACACATGATCCATTAGTTGCGTGTGTAGGATTAAGTATCATGTTGTATACACCATGTTTGAAACCCGATATATGTATATACATGTATCATGTTTTATGTTGCAAAGCCGTACCATGTAACATATTGGTTATGATTCATACGTGCACTAAATCTATATGTGTTTAGGGATTTATGTTTGAGGTACGTTAACACCAAATTTTACCTCCGTCATAATTGACACATTTTTCTTTTAGATGTCAATTAAACCTATATTAAACCTATATACATAATTGATGTTGTTAGTATTGATATTAACAGTACCATCGATAGGTACTGTTGGTGAATTTTTAAAAATACGTTATTCACATCAGTTAACATATATGGTTTTTAGTTTTTCTTATAATTCAAATACATATCAAACTATCCTATACATCTATTGTCAAACTGCTTAACAACGCAATCACAATATTACTGCAGACCCGATAATGCATCACATTTGCAGATGGTACCATCACAATGCTCATGTAAATGAACAAATCAAATAATGTTAAGTACGGAGTATATGTTTTGGGAAAAATGAAAGTAAACAGCTTAACATTTGTATTTTTATTTTTTGGAAGCAGGATACTTGCATCTTAACTTTATGACCCTTAGTATTTTGATTTTTTGGCAGTAGGATACTTGCATCTTACAATTTATCGAAAATTAAGCATACTTGATTGTTATTATTTATCACCATTACAGACAACCAGTGTTCAAAATCAAAATCCATCCTAACCTGATAAATATTTTAGTTTAGCAATTCAACATACATCAAACACAGCCACCAACGGAACAGGACCGTTAAACAACTGACCTTCAAAAGCCGGATCGACTGTTGTTCCAACCATCTGGAATCTGATCATTTTGTTCATTGGAAACTGGAAATCTTCGGCCAAGGTACTCCAATTTGTCCTAAAATTCATGTGATCGTTTCTCCATGGCTTATCAGCATGACGTTCAAGTTTCATGGTTACACGGCGTTCACTTTCCATCCTCCTTAGAAGCGCATGACCAAATTGTTGCAGATTGTTGTCAGAAACAAAATTGCTTGGTATGGTCTGAAAGCAATTACAACAACTTGATAACTTCAACTCTTTTACTATTAAATATTTATTAAAAATTACGAAAATACATAATGTATATAAAGAGACAACCCTTACCATTCTTCCGGAATCCATCACAAACGGGAAAAGCCTTCGGTAGAAAGTATTCTCTTCAGACAAATGCACTGCATGCTGGAACCAATTACAGCCGTGGACCAACCTTGCATCTAACGAATACCATCCACAGAGTAAACATTACATATTCGCAAACAAATACAACTGATTCACCTCAAATTAACATGTAACATTGAATATAACTTTTAAAAGAACGTATTACTACCTGACTCATTTGCATCATGCCCTTGAACAAATGCAAGACGTGTGGGGTAATGATGTTCATGTATAAGCTGAAAACCATCATTATCAAACCTCATCAACGCCAACCGCATACCAGTCTTTTTGGTCAATACAACTCGCTCACCAACCATTAGATTTGCTCGCTGAACAACCGTATTCCAGTGAACATTAAACTGGAAACCCACACTATCCAAAGTCCCAGGAATAACACTCTCCTTTGCAACCACGTTTATCTCAGAACCGGAAAATTCAATCAAAAAATCATCACGTTCAATGCCTTGAAGGAACTCCACAGGAAACCACTAATAAAACAAAATTTAAAAATATTGAAACAAGGTTTATAAATTCCATGAATTTTACATATATACAATTATATCATAACTTTACCGGTGATGAACTTTGATCAGCCCCAACTTCAGCAATGCACCTAACCAGTCTGTTTCGTGTGTGAATTATCCCATAACCACCGATTTCCAATCCATCTGCATCATATGCAGTAACAAAAAAGGTGTCTGCAGCTTCCTTTATGAAATGCAAAGTCCTAATATTGAAATAGCCGCTCAGCTCTATAAAATTATCCCACCCTGCACCAGATATGCTCCATTCTTCGGTACCTCTTCTCCGACAAATAAAAACTTTCCTTTTAACCCGATTATTATTAATCAGGTACACATAGTCATTATTGTTGTAGTAGTTAATATGATAGTAATCAGGCAGTACCTATGGTTTTACAAAAACCAAAACAAACACATTCATCAGGCAGTACCTATGGTTTTACAAAAACAAAATAACACGTATAAGAAGATTATTATGGGAATATAATTCCATAAATACCTACCAATGTTCCCATATTTTCCACATGATTATAATCCGTGATGAATTGTGTGGTCATTGTTCTGCGACCATTAAAAAAACACAAAACATTTAGCAAAGAATAAAACTCGGACAAATCTTTCAAATACACACTCAGATACAGTTGTAATAACAAACACCAGTACAACATGTTTAAAATAACGACCAAACCAAACATTTGCATCTCGCAAACATCACTTAAAGTCAAACTGTTTGTACATGCCCTAACAACAGCCACAATGAATACAAATAAACTACCCCAACTAATCATCAAGAGAGAAACACACCACGGATGATTAAATATAGACAATGTTTAACAACCATAAACATTCAGTTTGAACGACTTTCCCAAAAGCGCGCTACGACCCATAAACATTGACATACTCTAAAACAAACTTAAACTAAGATTTACATAACCCAAGTGACTTTCCCACAAAATATACCAAACCGAAAGTCAAACCAAAAGACCATATCTTCGAAGCTACAGACATATACTACATCAAATTTCCATTAACATCAGCTTCTCCAAAAAAGAGAATAAATCACGGAGTCGGGCATGTCTTTTCGCGACACCTAACAGCAACCCAGCAACTTCAGCCAAATCTTGCGTCTGCATCTTCATCATGTCATTGATGGAATGCAAAGATGAGTCTGAGCCACAAAGGAGCTGAAGTTCATTTATCATTTGATCCCTATCATCAACTCGCGCACTAATCTGTGAAGCCTTAGACATCAAATCTTCCACATCCTTAAAAGTAACATCAATTTCACGCCTATAATGGACAATCATCACGTCCTTAACAAGTCTTGAATTAGCAATTTCTGCTAACTGATCCAGAATAACCAGACGAGTTCCCATTCCTAAGCTTAACACCTGTGTTACTATGACCTGAAAGCCCTAACAAATAAACCTTTATTATCTTCTTACCATTCTAAACTATTTTTTCCTAACTGATCAATAAGAAACAGTATAACAAACAGGTTTCATCAACATCTACCCAAATGATTACTCAAGTTAATTACGGAATATAAGTTGATAAATATCTACCCAAATGATTACTCAAGTTAATTCTAAACTATTTACCAGCTGTAAGGGTTTCGTCTTTTCAATAAGAAAAAACGGTTACCAGAGGTTAAGAAAACATGAACATAAATATTAGATCAAGATTCAATAGCTAACCTTTTGTTGATCTGGCCACAGATATTTTGATCGGTAAACACTTGGTGTTTTCGAGAATGTAATGATTCGGTGTGAAGAAACGCTATGAGTAAGATGAAAAGATAATGTAGCAAGTCTATGGGAATAGCCTATTAATGAGTAGTATGCTACACAACTTGCATGTTCTTCAAATATGTTTCTGTTAATAATTCACAAACGAAAGGTCATGCAAAAAAAAAAATTAAATAAATAAAAAATCAGCAGAATTATTTACATCAAAATATATTTGGTCTATTAAATTTAACAATAATTGTTAATCACTTGAAAGTGAAAATACCGTGTTTAGGCTAACTTAACCTTTGAATAGTAATCAATGCCTTGAAATTTATTTATTATAAAGTAGGTAGGTGTTATAAGAACCCTCCTACGCATGGGTCCCACCTATTTCCAACCCATAAAGTATATACATATCAATATATATTAAACCGTGTTAAGATGTTAACATATAAGTGGCTATTGTCCTTTCGTACAATATTGCTAACATAATTTAAAACTGATCAAAACCATCTAATATTAATATATAATATATATTTTTCTCCCGCAATTGAAAAGACCATGTAAAGCCTAACCTAACCTTCTTTTGAATAATAATGATTAGCTTGAAATCTATTCATTATAAAATATTATACCTATAAATATACAATAAATCATGTTTAGAAATATACAACAAATCATGTTTAGAGATTATTAAAATGTAAAATGCATTTTCGTACAAAATTATTAGGATGTACAATATAGTTGTCCATATTCTATTGTGCTTCTATATAAGTAGTTATATTTTATTGTCTTCTATGTAACGAAATAAAAGCTTAATTTAAAATTGATCAAAACTATCCATATTCTATTGTGTTTATATATAAGTATTATATTTTATTGTGTTCCATGTAACGAACTTAAAGCATAATTTAAAATTGATCAAAACAAATCAATCTAAAATTAAAAGTCATGCCCGCCCATTGGGCGGGCTTTGAAGTCTATTATATATATATATATACATACATACATACATATATATATATATATATATATATATATATATATATATATATATATATATATATATATATATATATATATATGTATGGATATACATATATATAAATATATATATATATATATATATATATATATATATATATATATATATATATATATATATATATATATATATATATATATATATATACTTGGTCCCACTCTTTAGCGATTTGCTAGCTCTAACAAGACTTGTATAGTCATACTAATTAAACGGCACAACATTTATGTTTAGGCATGGGGCACATAATTGTGTAATCTCTAATATGGATTGAGCTTGGCTTGGGTACAACCTGGCAAATAGTATATATGTACTGGCCGGATATGACATAGAGAACGTACATAATTATTACATGGAACCGAACTACTCTACATTCTAAAACGAACCACGTTTTAAATTGCACGAAACTTGTTAGCGTACAATATGTTTGAGTTGTGGAGTGTGATTGTGATCGATCAACAGGGGGGCTAATTAGTAAGATGAAGCACATTCAGACGAATTGTCACTTTATAAAAGAGTTAATGGGGGGTGATAGTAAGATACGTTGTCAGTAATAAAGATTAGGGCTAAATATAGACATAGCCCGGTCTAGTAAAGTGTTGGGCTTTTTTGGCCCCAAAAAAGTCGCTTTCCCAAAATAGCCCAACAATTTAAGCGACTGAATCTGGGAGTGACATGTGGCGGAAAAAAGTCGCTTAATTCAAAAAAAGTCGCTTAAGCGACTTTTTTTTCAATCTACTGCTAGTGCATCTGTTTCTACTGCTGGGCTTAATCGAAAGTCGCTTAATTTACAAAAAGTCGCTTAAGCGACTTTTTTCCGCCACATGTCACACCCAGGCTATTTGTAGAATTACCCCAGTAATAAAGGTTATTGGTGTCCAATTATTGTACGCTGTAGATGAGAGTGTTAGAATTTAGATATCATAACAATTATATAACTAAGTCCTATAACATCAAAGCACATAGCGGAAGCAAAGACCAATTATTTAACATGTATAAAGATTAACCGAAATTTAAAGATAACGTACCTTTTGATCCTAGCAAGAACAAGGATCACAACTTTAAATCTTCTTCTTGATCAAACAATAGGATTAACGAGAAACCCCTTACCGTTTTGTTTCTCAATCCAGGATTGTGTTAACTAAAGTAAGTTAACTACCAAGTCTTGTTCACACGTACTATAACCAATTAATGCTTGATGCTAGTGAAAGAACACGAATTAAACCAAACAATTTGTTTAACAAAAAAACTCGGATCGACCCATCAAAGGGTATGTCGACCGAATTTTAGCTCAAGGAAGAAGAAAGAAAACTTAGGGTTATAGCAAGTATGCACTAGGTAAAAACCAATAACCCTTGAGTTTGTATTTATAGGGTACACAACTTAGAGGACAAGTTAGGGTTGGATTGGGTTATGGTAGCCCCCAACCGATCGGCCCTTAATTCCCCAAGGGAATTTCGGAACCTTCTTGACCACTATTTGCACCTATGGTCCTTCCTTTATTCACTAACGGTCGTTAGTCAATTCCGTTAATTACTTAACGTCCGTTAGTCATTATTTCGTGTCCAAATAATTAAATATATAACGGTTACATATATTAATTATTTACATTAATCATTCATACGTAAATTGTGCAATCCCAAGGTCCCGTGTTCGATTCTAGTCATATACTACTTAATATTTTTCCATAACTCTAACAGCTCCCACTTGAAAATCTATTAAAAGTGTAATTGACATTGGTTAGCGTCTAGCAACACGCCAATGCCCCTAGTACAACTCGGGTGGTGGTCTCCTGGAAAAACCATTCGATGATTCATCATCATACTCATCCTTTTATTTCTAATACTACATTAACAAAAGATATGGATCTCAGTCATTCTTTATTAATAATTTTGTTTCTCGTTATTTCTGATTAAGCAAGATTACCAAATCTTCTGAACATATTCAGGGGGGATCTTGGGTGTGGCCACACATACATCTTACTAATCCTACGAGGGGCCCAGCAGTATTAAACTCCAAATAATATGAAGGAACAAATTCTATCTTGACTAAGAGCATAACCCACACACTTTGCAACATTCCTGAAAACAATCCTTATAGCTACCAGTTACGTATAGCGGTAAATTGAATCACAGAAATGCACTACATGCATGACAGTTATCTGGCATCTCAAGTATGAGGATAGCTATATTCACATGATTTACTTGATGACAAGATCCATAAAGTAAACTCATGAAGTTGGGATAAGTCCTATATTCAATTCATTGAATATCATGTGAAATTGGTATGACAACGCATCAATATACTTTCAAGTATATTCTACCAATACTCAGATTTGTCTTAGTTTAATGATATTCCCATATCATTAATCGACAACGGACAGTTTAGAATATATATAAATATATTCAAGTATATAAACATGCAAATATAGGATATATTATTAAGAAAATGACAATCAAACATAACAATTTATTTTATTTCATTAAAATAATAACTGTTCTATAACATCCCATTATCCAAACACTAATCACAGATGGGCATGAAACTACTAGCTAAACAAAGTCCTATGCCTTCAGCATGCTGATTAAGCATTCCACCAGGTAAAGCCTTCGTAAATGGATAAACTAGGTTTTAATCTGTGTGAACTTTGAGTAACTTGATCTCGCTTATCTCCACTTGTTCTCTAACATAGTGATATCGAATCGGGAAATGTCTGGCGCCTTTCATGATTCCAGGCTCATTGGCAAATGTAATTGCGGCTGAATTGTCACAATACATCTTTATAGGACTTTCGATTGAGGGCATAACGCCAAGCCCTAAAACGAACTTCCTAATCCAGACAGCTTCCATTGCAGCTTCTGAAGCAGCAATATACTCGCTTTCTGTTGCAGAAATCGCTATAGTACTCTGCTTCTTGCTCTTCCAATCCACAGCACCTCCATTGATGACAAAGACATAACCCGTCGGAGACTTCGTATCATCTTTATCACACTTCCAGGAAGCATGATGCGTGGTTTTGCGACCTTACAACAGGTTTTACCTCTCGAGGGATCTCAAGAGGCTTGCAATCCCCACCAGGAAGTGTACCTGACCGATGTAGTATAGTGTAGTGGCAAGTACCGGGGGATTGATCGTTCTCTAGGGGAATAGTGTCGTTAGGATTGAAAAACTACTCTAATAGGTCTAAGGGTGAGGGAAGATTCTTTTTGTATTTTTATATTTTTTATAAAAGCAAGTAAAATCTCGGGTTTGAAGGAGTGGGCGGAATTAGTTGCTAGTCAACTAACCCAAATAACTACAATTGTAAATAAAATAAAATAACTGAAAATGAAAAGGTTGTGGAACTTATATGGAGAGAAATGTGTTTACTTAGATTTCCTTACTCCCTAACTATCTTTTACCGGTTGATTAGTGTGTATTAATTGCGTGGATGACGGGTGTATTCCTTAATACCAATCGTGGGGTGGCGTACGTACTTCCCCAACTCTATAAGCTCCTACTTCACCCCTATGTCGAGCCGGCTAAGAAGCTCCTAACATGGGATCACTAGAATTCGCTCATGCATTAAATACAACCATAAAAACCTTAGTACGCATTGGTTCATGTTTCTTAAGACGTTCAAGCAAGTTACCGTATAGGAGGTTAGCCAGTTTTCTTAAGCCTAACATCGATAAACAATCATCCAATACAATTAATAACACACCAACAACCAATAATCAATAGTTAGGTTTCATTAGATCTAAGCAAACACAAGATAAATCTAGCCTAGCATGTTAATCAAAAGACAAGAACAAGATATAATCAAACAACACATAGACATATTGAATGATTAATTGATTACTTATCTTCAATTAAACATGGGAGATCCAAGGGTATAAAACCCTTAAAAATGGCAGAAAATTCGTCTTAGGGTTTCTCCTCACAAAGTTGCACACTAATGACTAAAAATTGCAAAACTATATATAGAATTTAGGGGCTGACGGCGTCACGTTGTAGGAGGTGACGCCGCCACCTCGCCGCGGCTAGGGTTCCCGGATGGTCTTCCTGACGCCGTCCCTCTTTAATCCTCCAAAATCCACTCTGGCGCGTCAAGAGTTGACGCCGTCACAATTGTGCTTGACGCCGTCTCTCTTTAACTTAAACCGTGACGGCCTTGATCACCTTAAAGGGTGACGCCGTCAGACTTCCATTGTAAAACTTTCTGGCGCGTCACGTGTATTGGTCATATCCACCTCTTTTGCGAAGCCGTGACGCCGTCAGGAGCAATCCTTGTCGTCGTCACGTGTACTTTTCCAGCAGCTTTGGAGACTTTGTCATTTTCTTCACTTTTATGCTCCAAAAACGTCCAAAATGCTTCCTTTTCCAGATTTCTTCTCCAAAGTACCTAAAATGACAAAAGGAACGATTTAGGGCAATATTTGATCAAATAAATACGATTTAGGGCTTAAATGACCCCCTAAAAGCGGTACACTTTTCGCTTCATCAAAGCATCATAGTAACCTGTAACACACAGTTCTGCATCTGGATTTCCCCCGTATACTAAAAACATATCCTTCGTAGCTCTCAAATACTTGAGAATATGTTTAACAGCAGTCCAGTGGAGCTCACCTGGATTCTGCTGATAACGACTGGTAATATTCTGAGCAAATGCTACATCGGGCCTTGTACATCTCACCGCATACATTATAGATCCCACAGCCGAAGCATAAGGGACACTACTCATGCGTACCACCTCTTCAGGTGTTGAAGCACAAGCTTTGCTACTCAAGCCATGTCCTAGTTGCATTGGCAAATATCCCTTCTTGGAATTTTGCATACTGAATCTTTTCAATATTTTATCAATGTAAGCACTTTGGCTTAAAACAAACAACCACCTTGATCTATCTCTATAGATCTTGATTCCCAGAATGTATGCTGCTTCTCTTAGATCCTTCATGGAAAAACATTTCCCCAGATAGGCTTTCACCTCATTCAATCTTGGAATGTTTTTACCCAAGATTAATAAGTCATCAACATATAGGACTAGAAAAATCACATCACTCCCACTAGCTTTGTGATATACATATGGCTCATTGAGATTCTGAGTAAATCCAAACCATTTGATTTCTTCGTCAAATCTCTTATTCCATTGTCGTGATGCTTGCTTCAATCCATAAATGGATCTTTGAAGTTTGCATACACGGTTTGGAAATTCTAGGTTCACAAACCCCTCAGGCTGCGCCATATAGATAGCTTTATTTAGGCGACCATTTAAGAAGGCGGTTTTGACATCCATCTGCCAAATCTCATAATCATAGTGTGCAGCTATGGCTATAAGAATCTTAATAGCCCTAATATCAGCTACAGGAGAAAAGGTCTTCTCGTAGTCAACGCCATATGTTTGGGTAAAGCCTTTAGCTACCAAACGGGCCTTATAGGTGTGTACATTGTAATCCACGTCGGTTTTCTTCTTGAAGAGCCACTTACTCCCAACTACCTTGGCATTGGGAGGAAGGTCTACTTCAATCCAGACTTCATTATCTTTCATGGATTGCATTTCCCCATTCATAGCAATCTGCCATTTATCCTTTTCAGGATCATTCATGGCAGATCTATAATTAGCAGGCTCACCAAGGTCCCCTAATATAGTTTCCTCAACCTCTACGTTAAGACATAGACGTTCAGGTGCTCTCACAGTCCTTACGAATCTGCGAATGAGAATCATTTCAGGTGGAGGACCCAGACTATCCGGTTCCACAGGAAGTTCGCTAGTGTTTTCAGAAGGTAATGTATCCTCTTGATCATCTTCCAGAACATAGATCCTCCCACTGAATTCTTGAGATATGAGATCCTTTTCAAGAAAATCTCCATACCTAGCAACAATTACTTTGTTCTCAGGTGGGTAGTAAAAGTAGTTACCCATCGTTTCCTTTGGGTATCCTACAAAGATACACTTTACAGATCTCTGTTGGAGTTTATCTGCTGAGTCACGTTTAACAAATGCCTCACAACCCCAGACCTTTAAATAAGACAAGTTAGGCGTTTTCCCAAACCATAACTCATAAGGTGTCTTATCAACCTACTTGCTCGGAACCATATTTAATATGCGAATCGCAGATTCCAAAGCATAATCCCAAAAGGATAACGGCAGAGTAGTAACATTAAACATAGATCGTACCATATCCAATAATGTACGATTCCTTCTCTCAGATACACCATTTTGCTGTGGAGTATATGGAGATGTGAGATGCTGGACAATTCCATTCTCACTTAGATAATCTTTAAACTCCTGACTTAGGTATTCACCTCCTCTGTCAGATCGAAGAGCTTTAATCTTCTTTCCAAGTTGCAACTCTACTTCAGCTTTAAAAACCTTAAATGTTTCAAACACCTCATGTTTATGTTTAAGTAAATAAACATAATCATAACGGCTGAAATCATGAGTGAAGGTTAAGAAGTAGCTAGCACCTCTCTTTGACACGTGACTGAGTGGTCCACACACATCAGTATGTATCAAACCAAGTAGATCATCAGCCTTTTCAATACGATTATTAAAAGGTTTCTTTGTCATCTTCCCAGATATACAAGATTCGCACTTATCAAATGATTCATCATTGATATCTTGCAAAAGCCCATCACGTTGCAGCTTTTGCATGCGAGTCTTGCCTATGTGAGCAAGTCGACAATGCCAAAGATAAGACGAATCCAAAACATTCTTGACTCTCTTATTATTGATGCTATACATCGAATTTTAATCATTACATTCATTCATATCAATCTCAAAAACACCATTCACAGCAATAGCATTAAAATAAAAAAAATTATTTAACGAAACAGAAATTCCATTGCTAGAAACAGTATGTTGAAATCCAATATTCAATAAACATGAAAAAGAGACCACACCCCTAACAATTGCAGGTGCATAATGACAATTATTCAAATACAGTACTAAGCCCAAAGGCAAAACTAATTTAAATATTCCTATGGCTTCAACAACTGCTTGTGCTCCATTGCCCACTTGCAGAAATTGCTCCCCATAGGCCAGTCTCTTCAACTCTAAACCCCTGTAGTGTATTGCAAATATGAATACCACATCCAGTATCGTATACCCAGGAATTTAATTTATGAGTTAATGAATATAATTCAATCATAAAAAAGTTACCTGAAGTACTGGCTTTCCCAGTCTCACCCTTCATCTTTTTCACTCGCAACTCCTCGAGATAGAGAGGATAGTTCCTCTTCCAGTGTCCCATCTCATGGCAGTGGTGGCAACCCTGATCCTTCTTGATTGGATTAGCCTTGCTTTTCTGAGGGTACTTCTTGGGCGCAGGCTGATAGGTCACAACTTGTTTTCCCTTGTCAGCTTTACCTTTCCCCCTATTCCCTTGCGGTTTTGGCTTCTGAACCCTACCTCCTTGTATGGCTAATACTTGAGGAGTAGGAGCCTTGCCTGGTAAACCCTTTTCATAGTCAACGAGTATTGCGAGCAATTCCGTTACTGTCTTCACCGAGCAATGCATGTTGTAATTCTGAACAAAACCCTTAAAGTCCTTGTTCAAGGACCTATTGATCAAGTTCACACACACATTCTCAGGGTAAGGATAGTTCATGAGCAATAGTTGGTCCATGTAGCTTTTCATCTCCAACACATAATCACGAACGGGTTTACCTTCCCCTTGCCTACAGCCGTGCAATTGATCTATCAAATCATACAATTCAACAGCTGGTGGCTTTTCATATGTCTTTTTGAGTTCTTCCGGCATATCTTTAGGAAAATATTTCTCAAGCTGCTTTTGCAATTTGGGAACCATACTTTCGAGCATTAAGCACGCAACTTCATTGTGCTTGTCGAACTCAGACTGCCAAGCTGCTTTGACATCATCAGATTCAGTATCCGCTGGCTGTTCAGGGCAAGGCTTAGTCAAATAATCTAGCTTCTTGGACACTCTCAGAACAATTCTAAGGGACCTATGCCAGTCATTGAAATTTGGGCCAGTCAGTTTTTCCCTTTCAAAGTGAGCTTTGAAAGCGGAACTTAGTACAGCATTTTCGGGATGAGCCATTTCTACAGAAAAAGTTCAAATATTAGTATTCTGATAATACAACTTTTCAAGAAAAGAATATTACCCAGGAAATATACATATAACCATTTAATTTTCTTGAAAACTAGGATCCAACTTTCCATAGTTCCACTACATCAGTTGATCTGCTAGTAGTGAAAGTACAAAATATGGTAACTTGTCGTACAATAATCGGCAAAACAATTTCCGACACCTAGATCATTATGGGAATTACATTTGCCAAAAATAATTTTGCAATGTAAGCATGTTTCTTCCCATCTCATGTTTTAAGTTTCACGATCTCACTTACAACTTAATTAAGTCGTCTAATTTAGAAACTGTAAATACTCCATGTCACGGTCTCACGCCATGGAAATTTACCTTGTCATTAATATTTAGGTCAAGGTCTCACTTACGCTAAATATTAACACCAAATGTCTCTTATAATTAGATAGCATGGACTTAAATTTTATGGTATTTATTTTTATGTGACAATCAAAATATGTACGAAGAAGCATGCACACATTTTCGTATCGTAAGTTTTCAAAACAATTTTAATTTACCAATTTGAGGCTAAGAGTTAAATCAACAAAGTTTTAATGGAGGTATTGGGTTCACCAATCAAAGAATTACTTCCAATTATCGCCCACTATATCCTACTACTGCATGAGTCATGAAGACCCAAGTTATTCGGATAATTACCACGAAAGTGGTGTGTGGAATTGAGGTCAATTCACCCTTAAGATGATTTTGTACAAATTAATTGCATTACTTGGTAGCTCTAATTAGACGCACAAAGGAGCGGAGAGACAAACGTCCGCCCTAAGGCTAATTAAAAACGCGTCCCTTTCGGATGACAATTTAATGTCAAGCCTCCTTATACCCCTCTTATAGTTTGTCTACATTGGGTGAGCCGTTCACACTATAGGTACAAAACTCATCAGTCAATCAAAAGTTTATGATACTAAGTCTTAAAAAATTATGTTGTAAATTATAAAATTACTACTCTCGCCTGGGAGCAAATTACCGTGCGAAGCGAACCACTGTCGGTACATAAGACTTGATAATATATAATTTACCACATCAAGGTTTCATAGTTATTAGGTCAACTTATTTTCTATTCCAAAAAACTACCCTCTTTTTGCTTACAATTCAACAATAATTTAAACAAAAAAGACAAGTAATTTAATAAAAATAAATAAACACATAATAATGCATATAATCTTAACCATTAAATCATATAGCCACATGCAAACCTTTTTGATAAATCCTATTAATAATCTATATGTGAATTATTATGCATATAATTACTAAGACTCCCATTGGTTTTCGAGCTCTTTGTACCCAATGGACCACATACACCAACAAGTTGGTAGCGTAAGCCTTAGCAAGAATATACCACGTTGCACATAAAAGATTCATTAATTTAATTAATTAGGTCTTCCCTAATTTTAGATCTATCTTAAACATGTAGCATATAATAACAAACCCTAATCCATGATAACCTTGCATGAAGTATCATGGATTAACACACAAGTCAAGGAACGTAACCCTTTACACACATAAACCTACATGTTCCTAATTTTAGGGTTACAAAACTAGCTTTTTAATTAAGAGAGAATCGAACCCCCCCCCCCTAAAATTAGGTTCGATTTTTATTGTTTCTAAAAAACCCTAAATAATCGACTAAACATGTATAATCCAAATCAAAATTCGATTTTTATGCATTTCGGTAATACAATTACATGTTAAACGGCTCGTGATGCCACTGTTAGAATTTAGATATCATAACAATTATATAACTAAGTCCTATAACATCAAAGCACATAACGGAAGGAAAGATGAATTATTTAACATGTATAAAGATTAACCGAAATTTAAAGATAGCGTACATTTTGATCCTAGCAAGAACAAGGATCACAACTTTAAATCTTCTTCTTGATCAAACAATAGGATTAACCAGAAACCCCTTACCGTTTTGTTTCTCAATCCAGGATTGTGTTAACTAAAGTAAGTTAACTATCAAGTCTTGTACACACGTACTATAACCAATTAATGCTTGATGCTAGTGAAAGAACATGAATTAAACCAAACAATTTGTTTAACAAAAAAACTTGGATCGACCCACCAAAAGGTATGTCGACCAAATTTTAGCTCAAGGAAGAAGAAAGAAAACTTAGGGTTATAGCAAGTATGCACTAGGTAAAAACCAATAACCCTTGAGTTTGTATTTATAGGCTACACAATTTAGAGGACAAATTAGGGTTGGATTGGGTTATGGTAACCCCCAACCGATCGGCCCTTAATTCCCCAAGGAAATTCCGGAACCTTCTTGACCTCTATTTGCACCTATGGTCCTTCCTTTATTCACTAACGGTCGTTAGTCAATTCCGTTAATTACTTAACGTCCGTTAGTCATTATTTCGTGTCCGAATAATTAAATATATAACGGTTACATATATTAATTATTTACATTAATCATTCATACGTAAAGTGTGCAATCCCAAGGTCCCGTGTTCGATTCTAGTCATACAATACTTAATATTTTTCCATAACTCTAACAGAGAGGAGTTTACACAATTTGGGGTTTGCATGAGTTGTTTTGGCAATTGAGTAGTTGATGTACGTACGTACTGAGCTTTTGAAACATAGATTTTTAAGTTGTGAAATCTTTAGTTTATAAGAGGGTTTTTTGAGATACTTTTCAGGGGTATGCTCATAATTTCTGGTGTGACATTTGGATGGGTGCACGGAACTAAAAGGGGCACCGATTGTGCCATGGCACACATTGCATGGATTTTCTCTCTATAGTATAATTTTATTCTATTTTATCCAAAGTCCCGCTTTTTTTTTAAATGCACCTTGTCCAAAAATATTTTATTACAAGTATTCTTTAGTATCAATGAATTGCATCTATAATAGCACTCGGTATGGTTAACGTGGAGGCGCGTTAAACCTTAACTTGTGGTGCGTTAAGCTACGTTAACCATACCGAGTTGGTGCGTTAACGCACCTGCGTTAACCCCTTAACGCCACGTTAAGGTGAGCTGCAATAAAAAAAAAAAAAAAAAAAAAATCATTTCTAATCCCTCTAGAGTACTATGTATACGTTGTGTTTAAAAAAAATTCAAAACACCCCCTTGGTTCTTAAGCGGGATAACCAAATTCAAATTCAAATTCAAAATTCAAAATTCATCTACAAGCGGGATAATTTAATTTTAAATTCAAATTTCAGGGTGCCTATATATACAACACCACCAGAGTTGTTTATCACACAACTCATACACACAACTCATATACAGATTCTCAACAATGTCTCGCAAAGATTTCTCCCAACAATTCCCAACTCACCGTGACTTCTCCTAACAATTGCCAACTCACCGTGACTTCTCCCAACAATTCCCAGAACAACATGACTTTACCCAGCAATTTCCAAATGAACCGGTGAACACTCCACCGGAAGATATCTTTCAGGTGTTCACACCGGAAAATGAACCGGCCAACAATCTACCGGTTGTGGAACAACAACCAAATCCACCTGTTGTAGAACAACAACCAAATCCGTTTGGACTGAGTGAGGATGAACTCCGACTTCTGGAGCAAGATGAGGAAGTGAGGAGAGAAACAGAACAACGCGAACTAGAAGAGGAAGCTGCTCGTATGGAGTAGGAGAGAAACTAGTTTGATATTATGAAAGGAAAGTACTATGATGGGGAGTTTAGGTCCTCTTCGAGTGAAGAGGTATCTCGTTAATCCACTTTTTTTATTAAGAAGAAGATTGAAGTTTGATTCTTGTTCTTGCCAGAATCAAAAGGTACATTTCTTTATTTTTCGGTTAATCTATTATGTATTAAAATTGATCCTACGCTTCCGCAACATGTAAGATGTTTATTATATTAATATATGAGTTATCATGATTATGAAATTCTAACAGTGGTATCAGATCCAGGTTAACATGTAATTGTATTACCGAAACACATAAAATCAAATCTTGGATTAGGATTTAAGTTACTAGAATTTTTAGGGTTAAAAAAATTCAAAACCCTGATTTTTAGGGGGGGGGGGGGCGATGCCCTCTTTATTATAAAATTAGTTTTGTAACCCTAAAATTGTAACATGTTTATGTGGTTAAGGGTTATGTATCTTGTGACTTGTAATTAATCCATGATGAAACATGCATGTTTATCATGGATTAGGGTTTAAATTAATTGTTAAGTTGATTGTCACATGTAATTTAGATAAATCTAAAATTGGGGAAGACCTCAACTATTTATATTAATGAATCTATTATGTGTTAGCTGGTATATGTTTGCTAAGACTAACGCAATCGATTCGTAGATGCATGTGGCTCACCTACCATTGTAGGGGATAGTCTTAGTTAAATTTATGCATATTAAAAACATAGATAGATTATTAATAGGGTTTTATCTATAAGTTTGCATGTGGCTACATGATTTAATTGTTAAGATTATGTGTACTTATTTGGTTAATTATTTTTATTAATTACTTGATTTTTTTGTTTATGAAAAGATTGTAAGAAAAAAAAAGGGTAATTTTTCGAATAGAAAATAAATTGACCTAATAACTATGAAACTTAATGTGATAAATTATACATATTGCAAAGTCCTATGTGCCGACAGTGGTTCGCTTCGCACGGTAATTTGCTCCCAGGTGAGACTAGTAGTATTATAGTTTATAACATATTTTTTAAGACTTATAATCATAAACTTTTAATTCAGTGATGAGTTTTGTACTAATAGTGTGAACGGCTCACCCAGTTTTGACAAACTGCGGTGACGATACTGTAGGGGAGGTCCTGCGGAAAAATAGCTCGACGCCAGGATGATAAAAAACTTCATACCTCCCGTTCTTCATACTTTTTCAATATGAAAAAAAAATGCAAAAAAAAGGTCGTCTTATTCAAAACCCCAATTATGACATCCCTTCTCTCCCACTTCACACCTCGGAACGCGCCGTTCTTATAGAGATAAAGGCGCTGATGAAGCGAAAAGTGTACCGCTTTTAGGGGGTCATTTAAGCCCTAAATCGTATTTATTTGATCAAATATTGCCCTAAATCGTTCCTTTTGTCATTTTAGGTACTTTGGAGAAGAAATCTGGAAAAGGAAGCATTTTGGACGTTTTTGGAGCATAAAAGTGAAGAATTCGACAAAATGCCAAAGCTGCTGGAAAAGTACACGTGACGGCGTCAAGGATTGCTCCTGACGGCGTCACGGCTTGGCAAAAGAGGTGGATATGACAAATACACGTGACGCGCCAGAAAGTTTTACAAAGAAAGTCTGACGGCGTCACCCTTTAAGGTGATCAAGGCCGTCTCGTGCTAAGACAAAGAGAGATGGCCATCAGGATTAAAGAGTGACGGCGTCACCCTTAACCTTGACGGCGTCAACCCTTGACGGGCCAGAGAGGATTTTGGAGGATTAAAAGGGGACGGCGTCAAGAAGGCCATCAAGAAACCCTAACCGCGGCGAGGTGACGGCGTCACGCTCTATAACGTGATGCCGTCAGATCTGTTTTCCTATATATACTTTCATAATTTTTAGTCATTAGTGTGCAACTTTGTGAGGAGAAACCCTAGATGATTTTTCTGCCATTTTTAAGGGTTTTATACCCTTGGATCTCCCATGTTCAATTGAAGATAAGTAATCAATTAATCATTCAATATGTCTATGTGTTGTTTGATTATATCTTGTTCATGTCTTTTATTTAACATGCTAGGCTAGATTTATTGTGGACTTTGTGTGTGAAAAACCCTAAGACGATTTTAGCAGCTTTCTCAAGGCTTTTTGCCTTGAGATCTTCCATGTTACATTGAAGATAAGTTATCAATTAATCATTCAATATGTCTATGTGTTGTTTGATTCTATCTTGTTCTTGTCTTTTGTTTAACATGCTAGGCTAGATTTATCTTGTGTTTGCTTAGATCTAATGAAACCTAGCTATTGAATATTGGTTATTAGTGTGTTATTAGTTGTATTGGATGATTGTTCATCTATGTTAGGCTTAAGAAAACTGGCTAACTTCCTATTCGGTAACTTGCTTGAACGTCTTAAGAAACATGAACCAATGAGTACTAAGGTTTTTATGGTTGTATTTAATGCACAAGCGAATTCTAGTGATCCCATGTTAGGAGCTTCCTAGCCGGCTCGACATAGGAGTGAAGTAGGAGCTTGTAGAGTTGGGGAAGTACGTACGCCACCCCACAATTGGTATTAAGGAATACACCCGTCATCCACGCGATTAATACACACTAATCAAACGGTAAAAGATAGTTAGGGAGTAAGGAAATCTAAGTAAACACATTCCTCTCCACATAAGTTTTACCACCTTTTCATTTTCTGTTATTTATTTTATTTGCATTCGTAGTAAATTGGGTTAGTTGACTAGCAACTAATTCCGCCCACTCCTTCAAAACCCGAGATTTTACTTGCTTTCATAAAATATAAAAAATATAAAAAAGAATCTTCCTTCACCCTTAGACTTATTAGAGTAGTTTTTCATACCTAACGAACACTATTCCCTGTGGAGAACGATCAATCCCCCGTACTTACCACTACACTATACTACATCGGTCAGGTACACTGCCTGGTGGGGTTGTAAGCCTCTTGAGATCCCTCGAGAGGTAAAACCTGTTGTAAGGTTGCAAAACCACGCATCAAGTTTTGATGAAGCGAAAAGTGTACCGCTTTTAGGGGGTCATTTAAGCCCTAAATCGTATTTATTTGATCATATATTGCTCTAAATCGTTCCTTTTGTCATTTTAGGTACTTTGGAGAAGAAATCTGGAAAAGGAAGCATTTTGGACTTTTTGGAGCATAAAAGTAAAGAAAACGGCAAAGTCTCAAAATTGTGCTGGAAAGTACCTTTGACGACGTCAGGATTATCCCCAGACGGAGTCATGGCTTGGCAAAAGTGGTGGATGTGAAATTTACTCATGATAAGCCAGAGAAATTTGCATGGGAATTCTGACTGCGTCACCCTTTAATGTGATCAAGGTCGTCACGGTATAAGTTAAAGCGGGACGGCGTCACGCCTAATTCTGACGGCGTCAAGCCTTGATAAGCCAGAACGGATTTTGGAGAGCTAAAGAGGGACGGCGTCAAGAAGGCCATCCGGGAACCCTAAAAGCGGCGAGGTGACGGCGTCACACTCCATAACGTGATGCCGTCAGATCTGAAAGTCTATATATAGTTTTGCAATTTTTTGTCATTAGTGTGGAACTTATTGTGGAACTTTGTGTGTAAGAACCCTAAGACGATTTTAGCAGCTTTTTCAAGGCTTTTTGCCTTGAGATCTTCCATGTTACATTGAAGATAAGTTATCAATTAATCATTCAATATGTCTATGTGTTGTTTGATTCTATCTTGTTCTTATCTTTTGTTTAACATGTTAGGCTAGATTTATCTTGTGTTTGCTTAGATCTAATGAAACCTAGCTATTGATTATTGGTTATTAGTGTGTTATTAGTTGTATTGGATGATTGTTTATCTATGTTAGGCTTAAGAAAACTGGCTAACCTCCTATTCGGTAACTTGCTTGAACGTCTTAAGAAGCATGAACCAATGTGTACTAAGGTTTTTATGGTTGTATTTAATGCATGAGCGAATTCTAGTGATCCCATGTTAGGAGCTTCCTAGCCGGCTCGACATAGGAGTGAAGTAGGAGTTCATAGAGTTGGGGAAGTACGTACGCCACCCCACGAATGGTATTAAGGAATACACCCGTCATCCACGCAATTAATACACCCTAATCAACCGGTAAAAGATAGTTAGGGAGTAAGGAAATCTAAGTAAACACATTTCTCTCCACATAAGTTTTACCACCTTTTCATTTTCTGTTATTTTATTTTATTTGCATTCGTAGTTATTTGGGTTAGTTGACTAGCAACTAATTCCGCCCACTCTTTCAAACCCGAGATTTTACTTGCTTTCATAAAATTATAGAAACAAAAAAAGAATCTTCTTTCACCCTTAGACCTATTAGAGTAGTTTTTCATACCTAACGAACACTATTCCCTGTGGAGAACGATCAATCCCCCGTACTTACCACTACACTATACTACATCGGTCAGGTACACTGCCTGGTGTGGTTGTAAGCCTCTTGAGATCTCTCGAGAGGTAAAACCTGTTGTAGGGTTGCAAAACCACGCATCAAGTTTTTTGTTATGCCCTACCATGGAATAGTGTTAGGGTTCCTTGACGAACACTAGGAGTGAAACCTGGAACCCGGTCAAGAACCCGAAACTAAACGTCAACGCCATTTCATCGGTTTCGTCTCCTAGTTCTTGTCCACAATATTATTCGGTCAATTCCATGAGCTCGTGTTTCAAACAAACCCAAGTCGTTCCAAATGACCAAGAAATTATGACATCCAAATTGGTCAACAACATAGTTGAAACACCTCCCACTCAAAACCTTGACAATGAATTCAAGGAGCTCTACCTTGAAAGTCCGGTTATTGATTTGTTGGATGATAAGAAGCTCAAATTAGGCGAAAAAGGGACCGCCTTTGTTCAAAACAAGCTACCTAAGAAGTTAGATGATCCGGGCTTATTTGTTCTACCTTGCAAGATCGGTAATTCGGAGGCTTATGACACATTATCCGATCTTGGATCAAGCCTTAACCTACTTCCGTTACCTCTCTACACCTCTCTAAAACTAGGAAAACTTGAAGAAACCGAGGTAATTATAGGCTTAGCGGATGGAAGTGTTGCTTACCCGGTTGGAGTAGTTAAGGACGTGTTAGTACACATTGGAAAACTAACCATTTTAGCCGATTTCCATGTCCTTGATATGGTTAGCGACCCTACATGCCCCTTGTTGATAGGTGGAGGATTTTTGGCGACCGCTAGTGCTATGATTGATTGTAAGGAATCCAAGATAGCGGTAGGAGAAGGAGATACTTGGTCAGTCTATGATGTGAAGAAACATGCCTATGATACTAGTGATGAACCAACACCCCATTGGATAGAATTAAATAGGAGACCATCTAGATATGGACCTTGGATCGATAGAGACTTCATAGGACCCCAACGCCCATTTTACCTAGAAGAGGACTTTGTTAACCGAACACATACGGTAGAGCAACTCTTGGCTAGGGACACCGAATTTGGATCCATTTGAAGACCCTCTAGTTTTTAGGAAGATGATTGATTTCCTAGGAGTTTTGCCAATTAACCTAGGGATGAATAAGTGGAATTGTGAGGAAGATGAGCATAAGTGGGATTGGGATAAACCACCCAAAGATGGAGATGGGTCATGGCATATTAAGATGACATTGTATGACCCGGATGGAGAGAAGTTTGAAAAGATATATTGTACTAAGCGGACCAATAGGAAACTTCAATCCAAGCTTAACCCTAAAGACGTCCTCGATGACGAACTCACTTACATAGGGTAGAAGGACTTTGAGTCTAGCTACAAGACTCGTTAATAAAGAAAAGCGCTTCTTGGGAGGCAACCCAAGCTTTATTTGCTTTGTGTGTTTATTTGTTTGTTTGTTTGTTTTTATTTGCTTCCGTATGTATGTTTAAATTTTATTATTATTGATTCATGTTCAAAACTAATTTGTGAAAATGCTTTATTTTGTTTTTAACTTCGTCTTAACTACATATAAAGGTATTTTGCAAAAGTTAAGTGTAAGGGAAATCCAAATCGGTTTACAAGAACATATGAACATGAATCGTAATAATATTAAATTAACATACATATTAGTATTTGTTTGAGTCAAATGCTTGTATCGAGTCATAATGATGTTTTGCAGGAATTCCAGGAAGTAAGGTATAGGTTTTTCCAAAATTTTTCCGGAAACTTAACATGAGAATTCTGTCAGATCATTTCTGACGGCGTCAGGTTTAATTTTCTGAAAATTTTTGAAAGTTTTGTTTTCATAAAAAGTTTTTATTAAATCTCTAACTTATAATCTCCAGGAATCTGCAAAATTATCATTCCACAAGCATTATATCCTTATATATAGAGTTTATCCCGCCGATGTTATGCAGGTTTTCGTGTTTGTTTTCTCAGGTTTAACAGGTTATTTTGGACAAGGAAATGTTTGTTGGATCAAGCTTTTGGCGATGCATTAGTCATGAAGCTTCTACATTCTCTTGGAAGAAGATCTAACCATGTTATATAGGTTATTTTGGACAAGGAAATGTTTGTGGGATCAAGCTTATGGCGATGCATTAGTCATGGAGCTTCAACATTACTTGGGAAGAAGATCTAACCATGTTACCACATTATCCACCGAGCGAATCAGGGGAGTATTTGATTTCATTCTTTTACCTTATTTCTTTTACATCTTGTTATTTGAACATTGGGGACAATGTTCATCTTAAGTGTAAGGGGGGGGTAAAAGTACGATTAGAGAATGCTATTACGCTTGATTTTTGTTTGTTTAATAGTAGATGTGTAATAAAACTGAGATAAATACCTGTTAGGGCAATTTAAGTGCCAAATTTAAATTTTTTTAGAACATATAGGAGTAAAACTTTGATCTTAATGAGCGTCTCATGGATAGGAGTTATATGACTAGCACAAAAACCGTACCACTAAAAAAAATTTCCACCCCCAAATATGTGAGGTTCGCCCCTTGAATTGGTAGGAAAAGCATTTATGCTATGATGTGTGTACCGGTAGCACTTAGATTCTAGAACTTGCGTTAGGACCATTCCGAGGCCACAAGTGAGACTACATTCGTGTAGTTAGATTTACTACATGATAAGAGGCATTAGGATTAACCCATTGTTTTACACCTGTGTTTTTGTTATAATTACGTTGACTACATTGGTCAAGTAATTCTCCCACACCCTTTGCGTTGTACTCATTTTTAGTACACGATACCCCTAGTACACCCCTCAGAGCCTATCTTTTCGTTTCGACCTTTAAGCATTTTACTTAAAGGAAGAATTTGTTACACCCCACTAAAATGTACTCCCAAATCGCCTTAGCCTACCTTGTATGCACTCATTTTTAGTGCATTATTGTGACAACATTTGTTTAAACCCAAGTTAATTATCTAGTTGATTACATGGTTGCTAAGTCGAGTCATATCCTTGTACATATTGTTTTGGGACGATTGAGACTCATGGGTAAAGTACTAGTGTAATGGAGTAATGGGGAAGAACATCGTTTATTACCCCCATATGTGCTAAATATTTTAAAAGTACTCCAAGTTTTTCAATTATCTTAATTCGAGTCATTAGAATAGTTATTTGTAAAGTTATGTAAAAATTCAAGTGTAAGGGGAATGCAACGCCCCTATGATGTATTATTTTAGATGGTAGGGCAAGAGTGTATGAAAAAAAAAAAAAAAAAAAAAAAAAAAAAAAAAAAAAAAAAAAAAAAAAAAAAACTCAAGAAAAATACAAAAAAAATGAGAAAAAGAAAAGTAGAAAAAACATACGGACTACCATCCCGTTTTATTTTATGTTTGTTTTATGTTTTTGTTATTTTGTTTTTAGCTTAAGATTGAGTAGAGTCATGGCTTGGCAAAAGTGGTGGATGTGAAATTTACTCATGATAAGCCAGAGAAATTTGCATGGAAATTCTGACGTCGTCACCCTTTAATATGATCAAGGTCGTCACGGTTTAAGTTAAAGCGGGACGGCGTCACGCCTAATTCTGACGGCGTCAAGCCTTGATAAGCCAGAACTGATTTTGGAGAGCTAAAGAGGGACGGCGTCAAGAAGGCCATCCGGGAACCCTAAAAGCGGCGAGGTGACGGCGTCACACTCCATAACGTAACGCCGTCAGATCTGAAAGTCTATATATAGTTTTGCAATTTTTTGTCATTAGTGTGGAACTTATTGTGGAACTTTGTGTGTAAGAACCCTAAGACGATTTTAGCAGCTTTTTCAAGGCTTTTTGCCTTGATATCTTCCATGTTACATTGAAGATAAGTTATCAATTAATCATTCAATATGTCTATGTGTTGTTTGATTCTATCTTGTTCTTGTCTTTTGTTTAACATGCTAGGCTAGATTTATCTTGTGTTTGCTTAGATCTAATGAAACCTAGCTATTGATTATTGGTTATTAGTGTGTTATTAGTTGTATTGGATGATTGTTCATCTATGTTAGGCTTAAGAAAACTGGCTAACTTCCTATTCGGTAACTTGCTTGAACGTCTTAAGAAACATGAACCAATGCGTACTAATGTTTTTATGGTTGTATTTAGTGCACAAGCGAATTCTAGTGATCCCATGTTAGGAGCTTCCTAGCCGGCTCGACATAGGAGTGAAGTAGGAGCTTGTAGAGTTGGGGAAGTACGTACACCACCCCACAATTGGTATTAAGGAATACACCCGTCATCCACGTGATTAATACACACTAATCAACCGGTAAAAGATAGTTAGGGAGTAAGGAAATCTAAGTAAACACATTCCTCTCCACATAAGTTTTACCACCTTTTCATTTTCTGTTATTTATTTTATTTGCATTCGTAGTAAATTGGGTTAGTTGACTAGCAACTAATTCCGCCCACTCTTTCAAACCCGAGATTTTACTTGCTTTAATAAAAAAATATAAAAACATAAAAAAGAATCTTCTCTCACCCCTAGACCTATTAGAGTAGTCTTTCAATCCTAACGACACTATTCTCTGTGGAGAACGATCAATCCCCCGTACTTACCACTACACTATACTACATCGGTCAGGTACACTGCCTGCTGGGGTTGTAAGCCTCTTGAGATCCCTCGAGAGGTAAAACCTGTTGTAAGGTCGCAAAACCACGCATCAAGTTTTTCATGGAATAGTGTTAGGATGCCCTACCATGAAAGTCTATAGACCTATTAGAGTAGTTTTTCATACCTAACGAACACTATTCCCTGTGGAGAACGATAACAAGTTTTGTTATGCCCTGGAACACTATTCCAGGTTGTCCCCAATGTTCAAATAAAAAATAAAAAAAAAATCAAGAAAAATGAGAAAAAGAAAAGTAGAAAAAACATACGGACTACCATCCCGTTTTATTTTATGTTTGTGTTATGTTTTTGTTATTTTGTTTTTAGCTTAAGATTGAGTCGAGTCTTGGCTTAGCAACATTGTATAGTACATGTAATTGATCAAGATCTTTAACTCGCCACCAGTAAAATATCTTTTATCCAACAAAACCCTGTTTTCCTTTTCCCTACACCTAACGTTATAACCCATGTAAAAGCCCTCTTTGATAGTTTATATTAGGTGCTTACGCCTAGTGGAGGAGGTTTTCGATCCTTTCCCAAGCCTATGGTAATCTATTTGCTATGACAGGTAGTGAGAGATATTATCCGTTTTCATTTATGAGATTTATTTTGATGACACTTGAGAGATGTGAGTATCTAAACACTACTTGTGAGGTGCTAGTATGTAATCTCCGTGCTTATTATGATTAAAGTGGAACGATTATTTGTTGTAATTACTTTTATATTAGCGTTAAATGACCCCTAACTTGTATTTTGATTAGAATAAAAGCGCATTTGCTTGAGGACAAGCAAATCTCAAGTGTAAGGGTATTTGATGAAGCGAAAAGTGTACCGCTTTTAGGGGGTCATTTAAGCCCTAAATCGTATTTATTTGATCAAATATTGCCCTAAATCGTTCCTTTTGTCATTTTAGGTACTTTGGAGAAGAAATCTGGAAAATGAAGCATTTTGGACGTTTTTGGAGCATAAAAGTGAAGAAAACGACAACGTCTTAAAATTATGCTGGAAGTTACCTTTGACGGCGTCAGGATTATCCCCAGACGGCGTCATGGCTTGGCAAAAGTGGTGGATGTGAAATTTACTCATGATAAGCCAGAGAAATTTGCATGGGAATTCTGACGGCGTCACCATTTAATATGATCAAGGTCATCACGGTATAAGTTAAAGCGGGACGGCGTCACGCCTAATTCTGACGGCGTCAAGCCTTGATAAGCCAGAACGGATTTTGGAGAGCTAAATAGGGACGGCGTCAAGAAGGCCATCCGGGAACCCTAAAAGCGGCGAGGTGACGGCGTCACACTCCATAACGTGACGCCGTCAGATCTGAAAGTCTATATATAGTTTTGCAATTTTTTGTCATTGGTGTGGAACTTATTGTGGAACTTTGTGTGTAAGAACCCTAAGACGATTTTAGCAGCTTTTTCAAGGCTTTTTGCCTTGAGATCTTCCATATTACATTGAAGATAAGTTATCAATTAATCATTCAATATGTCTATGTGTTGTTTGATTCTATCTTGTTCTTGTCTTTTGTTTAACATGCTAGGCTAGATTTATTTTGTGTTTGCTTAGATCTAATGAAACCTAGCTATTGATTATTGGTTATTAGTGTGTTATTAGTTGTATTGGATGATTGTTCATCTATGTTAGGCTTAAGAAAACTGGCTAACTTCCTATTCGGTAACTTGCTTGAACGTCTTAAGAAACATGAACCAATGCGTACTAAGGTTTTTATGGTTGTATTTAATGCACAAGCGAATTCTAGTGATCCCATGTTAGGAGCTTCCTAGCCGGCTCGACATAGGAGTGAAGTAGGAGCTTGTAGAGTTGGGGAAGTACGTACGCCACCCCACAATTGGTATTAAGGAATACACCCGTCATCCACGCGATTAATTCACACTAATCAACCGGTAAAAGATAGTTAGGGAGTAAGGAAATCTAAGTAAACACATTTCTCTCCACATAAGTTTTACCACCTTTTCATTTTCTGTTATTTTATTTTATTTGCATCTGTAGTTATTTGGGTTAGTTGACTAGCAACTAATTCCGCCCACTCTTTCAAACCCGATATTTTATTTGCTTTCATAAAAATATAAAAAATACAAAAAAGAATCTTCCCTCACCCTTAGACAATTTGATTAGAATAAAAGCGCATTTGCTCGACTTAGCATGAGTCCCATGAGTCCCAATCGTCCCAAAACAATATTTACAAGGATATGACTCGACTTAGCAACCATGTAATCAACTAGATAATTAACTTGGGTTTAAAAAAATGTTGTCACAATAATGCACTAAAAATGAGTGCATACAAGGTAGGCTAAGGCGATTTGGGTGTACATTTTAGTGAGATTTTTATTTTATCTTGTTGAAGAAAACTAAAAGCGGTACACTTTTCGCTTCATCAAAAACTTGATGCGTGGTTTTGCGACCTTACAACAGGTTTTACCTCTCGAGGGATCTCAAGAGGCTTACAACCCCACCAGGCAGTGTACCTGACCGATGTAGTATAGTGTAGTGGTAAGTACGGGGATTGATCGTTCTCCACAGGGAATAGTGTTCGTTAGGTATGAAAAACTACTCTAATAGGTCTAAAGGTGAAAGAAGATTCTTTTTTTGTTTTTATAATTTTATGAAAGCAAGTAAAATCTCGGGTTTGAAAGAGTGGGCGGAATTAGTTGCTAGTCAACTAACCCAAATAACTACGAATGCAAATAAAATAAAATAACAGAAAATGAAAAGGTGGTAAAACTTATGTGGAGAGAAATGTGTTTACTTAGATTTCCTTACTCCCTAACTATCTTTTACCAGTTGATTAGTGTGTATTAATTGCGTGGATGACGGGTGTATTCCTTAATACCAATTGTGGGGTGGCGTACGTACTTCCCCAACTCTACAAGCTCCTACTTCACTCCTATGTCGAGCCGGCTAGGAAGCTCCTAACATGGGATCACTAGAATTCGCTTGTGCATTAAATACAACCATAAAAACCTTAGTACGCATTGGTTCATGTTTCTTAAGACGTTCAAGCAAGTTACCGAATAGGAGGTTAGCCAGTTTTCTTAAGCCTAACATAGATAAACAATCATCCAATACAACTAATAACACACTAATAACCAATAATCAATAGCTAGGTTTCATTAGATCTAAGCAAACACAAGATAAATCTAGCCTAACATGTTAAACAAAAGACAAGAACAAGATAGAATCAAACAACACATAGACATATTGAATGATTAATTGATAACTTGTCTTCAATGTAACATGGAAGATCTCAAGGCAAAAAGCCTTGAAAAAGCTGCTAAAATCGTCTTAGGGTTCTTACACACAAAGTTCCACACAAGTTCCACACTAATGACAAAAAAATTGCAAAACTATATATAGATTTCAGATCTGACGGCGTCACGTTATGGAGTGTGACGCCGTCACCTCGCCGCTTTTAGGGTTCCCGGATGGCCTTCTTGACGCCGTCCCTCTTTAGCTCTCCAAAATCCGTTCTGGCTTATCAAGGCTTGACGCCGTCAGAATTAGGCGTGACGCCGTCCCGCTTTAACTTATACCGTGATGACCTTGATCATATTAAAGGGTGACGCCGTCAGAATTCCCATGCAAATTTCTCTGGCTTATCATGAGTAAATTTCACATCCACCACTTTTGCCAAGCCATGACGCCGTCTGGGGATAATCCTGACGCCGTCAAAGGTAACTTCAGCATAATTTTAAGACTTTGTCGTTTTCTTCACTTTTATGCTCCAAAAACGTCCAAAATACTTCCTTTTCCAGATTTCTTCTCCAAAGTACCTAAAATGACAAAAGGAACGATTTAGGGCAATATTTGATCAAATAAATACGATTTAGGGCTTAAATGACCCCCTAAAAGCGGTACACTTTTCGCTTCATCAAATAAAAAATATCACTAAAATGTACACCCAAATCTGTTGTAAGGAAATCTCACTAAAATGTACACCTTATGACCCCGTCAGAATTGATGCGAAAACCTGTTGTAAGGTCGCAAAACCACGCATCAAGTTTTTGGCGCCGCTGCCGGGGAATAGTTATTGTTTAGGTTGGATTTTTTATTTTATAGGTCTACTCACTAGATTCCTTTCTAGTGAGATTTTTATTTTATTTTTCTAGGTTTTCTTTAGTCTATCTTATTTCTTTGTATTTTTGTTTGTGACACCTTCCACCTGCCTCATGAGTAATAGTGATCGCTTGATCCCTGTTATTCGTATTTTTCGCCGTGCAAATTACCAACTACCCGTTCCCGCCCCCATCATAGAAAACAACAACCTTTCACCCGACCACCACTTTGGTAACAATTCTGAGATGGAGGAGTCTGACCATGAGAATGACTATGTTAGTCCATTTTACTACTCAGACTCCGATGAGGATGTTGGTAATGGAGAAGTAGTTTACGAGGAATGGGGAAAAGAGGAAATTGATCCCTTTAAGTATGTTGACCCTAGGACTAAGATCGAAAAGGATAGCCTCTTTAACATGCAATTTCCGTGTAAGATTGGTTATCATGATTTTTATGCTTATCTTAACTTATCTTTGCCTATGAACATTATCTCTCGCGCTAATTATAATAAAATCATGGTAGATGAGCTAGAATATCAAGGAGATAACATTGTTGCTAGGATTAAGCCACTACACGTATTCGTTGGAAGTTTTGTGTATTTGGTGGATTTTATGGTTATGGAGAACTTAGGAGAATTCATTGATAACAAATTAACCCAGGTCATTTTTGGAGAACCCTTCAAAAGATTGACCAACCTTGATGAAAAACTTGTGGACGGGTTAATTACATTCTCGGATGGGGATGAAGATTTTGTTTACCAAATGCCCCGATCACATCCTAGGTTTAAGAACTACTCCATTGAATCTTGCAATAGACTTGTGCCTCTTGATTTGTTAAGTGAGAATGATAAGAGGAAGGGGCTCAAATATCCACATGAGAAAAACAAGAGATACTATCATGGATGTTTGGAGTTGAATGATGAATACAAGAAAGATGAGGCAACAATTAGATGGCTCACACTCGGATACGTGAGCATAAGCGACACTAGATAGAAGGACTTTGAGTCTAGCTACAAGACTCGTTAATAAAGAAAAGCGCTTCTTGGGAGGCAACCCAAGTTTTATTTGCTTTGTGTGTTTATTTGTTTGTTTGTTTGTTTTTATTTGCTTCCGTATGTGTGTTTAATTTTTATTCTTATTGATTCATGTTCAAAAGTAATTTGTAAAAATGCTTTATCTTGTTTTTAACTTCGTCTTAACTACATATAAAGGTATTTTGCAAAAGTTAAGTGTAAGGGAAATCCAAATCGGTTTATTAGAACACAAATGAACATGAATCGTAATAATATTAAATGAACATACATATTAGTGTTTGTTTGAGTCAAATGCTTGTATCGAGTCATAATGATGTTTTGCAGGAATTCCAGGAAGTAAGGTATAGGTTTTTCCAAAAATTTTCCGGAAACGTAACATGAGAATTCTGTCAGATCATTTCTGACGGCCTCAGGATTTACAACCTGACGGCGTCAGGTTTAATTTTCTGAAAATTTTTGAAAGTTTTGTTTTCATAAAAAGTTTTTATTAAATCTCTAACTTATAATCTACAGGAATCTGCAAAATAATCATTCCACAAGCATTATATCCTTATATATAGAGTTTATCCCGCCGATGTTATGCAGGTTTTCGTGTTTGTTTTCTCAGGTTTAACAGGTTATTTTGGACAAGGAAATGTTTTGGATCAAGCTTATGGCGATGCATTAGTCATGGAGCTTCATCATTACCTTGGAAGAAGATCTAACCGTGTTACCACATTATCCACCGAGCGAATCAGGGGAGTATTTGGTTTCATTCTTTTACCTTTTTAATTTTACATCTTGTTATTTGAACATTAGGGACAATGTTCATCTTAAGAGTAAGGGGGGGTAAAAGTACGATTAGAGAATGCTCTTACGCTTGATTTTTGTTTGTTTAATAGTAGATATGTAATAAAACTGAGATAAATACCTGTTAGGGTAATTTTAGTACCAAATTTAAAATTTTTTACAACATTTAGGAGTGAAACTTTGATCATAATGAGCGTCTCACGGATAGGAGTTATATGACTAGCACAAAAACCGTACCACTAAAAAAATTTTCCACCCCCAAATATGTGAGGTTCGCCCCTAGAATTGGTAGGAAAAGCATTTATGCTATGATGTGTGTACCGGTAGCACTTAGATTCTAGAACTTGCGTTAGGACCATTCCGAGGCCACAAGTGAGACTACATTCGTGTAGTTAGATTTACTACATGATAAGAGGCATTAGGATTAACCCATTGTTTTACACCTGTGTTTTTGTTATAATTACATTGGCTACATTGGTCAAGTAATTCTCCCACACCCTTTGCGTTGTACTCATTTTTAGTACACGATACCCCTAGTACACCCCTCAGATCCTATCTTTTCGTTTTGACCTTTAAGCATTTTACTTAAAGGAAGAATTTGTTACACCCCACTAAAATGTACACCCAAATCGCCTTAGCCTACCTTGTATGCACTCATCTTTAGTGCATTATTGTGACAACATTTGTTTAAACCCAAGTTAATTATCTAGTTGATTACATGGTTGCTAAGTCGAGTCATATCCTTGTACATATTGTTTTGGGACGATTGGGACTCATGGGTAAAGTACTAGTGTAATGGAGTAATGGGGAAGAACATCGTTTATTACCCCCATATGTGCTAAATAATTTTAAAAGTACTCCAAGTTTTTCAATTATCTTAATTCGAGTCATTAGAATAATATTTGTAAAGTTATGTAAATGTTCAAGTGTAAGGGGAATGCAACGCCCCTATGATGTATTATTTTGGATGGTAGGGCAAGAGTGTATGTCAAAAAAAAAAAAAAAAAAAATCAAGAAAAATACAAAAAAATGAGAAAAAGAAAAGTGAAGAAAAAACATACGGACTACCATCCCGTTTCATTTTATGTTTATTTTATGTTTTTGTTATTTTGTTTTTAGCTTAAGATTGAGTCGAGTCTTGGCTTAGCAACATTGTATAGTACATGTAATTAATCAAGATCTTTAACTCGCCACCAGTAAAATATCCCTTATCCAACAAAACCGTGTTTATCATATCCCTACACCTAACATTATAACCCGTTTAAAAACCCTCTTTGATAGTTTATCTTAGGTGCTTACGCCTAGTGGAGGAGGTTTTCGATCCTTTCCCAAGCCTATGGTAATCTATTTGCTATGACAAGTAGTGAGAGATATTATCCGTTTTCATTTATGAGATTTATTTTGATGACACTTGAGAGATGTGAGTATCTAAACACTACTTGTGAGGTGCTAGTTTGTAATCTCCGTGCTTATTATGATTAAAGTGGAACGAATATTTGTTGCAATTACTTTTATATTAGCGTTAAATGACCCCTAACTTGTATTTTGATTAGAATAAAAGCGCATTTGCTTGAGGACAAGCAAATCTCAAGTGTAAGGGCATTTGATGAAGCGAAAAGTGTACCGCTTTTAGGGGGTCATTTAAGCCCTAAATCGTATTTATTTGATCAAATATTGCCCTAAATCGTTCCTTTTGTCATTTTAGGTACTTTGGAGAAGAAATCTGGAAAAAGAAGCATTTTGGACGTTTTTGGAGCATAAAAGTGAAGAAAACGACAAAAACTTAGTGAGATTTCCTTACAACAGGTTTTCGCTTCATCAAAAACGTACACCCAAATCGCCTAAAATGACATATTTGGGGGTGGAAAATTTTTTAGTGGTACGGTTTTTGTGCTAGTCATATAACTCCTATCCATGAGACGCTCATTAAGATCAAAGTTTTACTCCTATATGTTGTAAAAAATTTTAAATTTGGCACAAAAATTGCCCTAACAGGTATTTATCTCAGTTTTATTACACATCTACTATTAAACAAACAAAAATCAAGCGTAAGAGTATTCTCTAATCGTACTCTTACCCCCCCTCCCCTTACACTTAAGATGAACATTGTCCCCAATGTTCAAATAACAAGATGTAAAAGAAATAAGGTAAAAGAATGAAATCAAATACTCCCCTGATTCGCTCGGTGGATAATGTGGTAACATGGTTAGATCTTCTTCCAAGGAGAATGTAAAAGCTCCATGACTAATGCATCGCCAAAAGCTTGATTCCACAAACATTTTCTTGTCCAAAATAACCTGTTGAACCTGAGAAAACAAACACGAAAACTTGCATAACATCGGCGGGATAAACTCTATATATAAGGATATAATGCTTGTGGAATGATAATTTTGCAGATTCCTGGAGATTATAAGTTAGAGATTTAATAAAAACTTTTTATGAAAACAAAACTTTCAAAAATTTTCAGAAAATTAAACCTGACGCCGTCAGGTTGTAAAGCCTGACGCCGTCAGAAATGATCTGACAGAATTCTCATGTTACGTTTCCGGAAAAATTTTGGAAAAACCTATACCTTACTTCCTGGAATTCCTGCAAAACATCATTATGACTCGATACAAGCATTTGACTCAAACAAACACTAATATGTATGTTCATTTAATATTATTACGATTCATGTTCATTTGTTCTAATAAACCGATTTGGATTTCCCTTACACTTAACTTTTGCAAAATACCTTTATATGTAGTTAAGACGAAGTTAAAAACAAGATAAAGCATTTTTACAAATTACTTTTGAACATGAATCAATAAGAATAAAAATTAAACACACATACGGAAGCAAATAAAAACAAACAAACAAACAAATAAACACACAAAGCAAATAAAACTTGGGTTGCCTCCCAAGAAGCGCTTTTCTTTATTAACGAGTCTTGTAGCTAGACTCAAAGTCACGTACATCACGTGATTCCATCATTCATAATGACGTATCCCTGATAGATATAATCCTTGTTATGAGGGTGATGGTGTCTCAATCGCTCGACATTTGCAGTCACTTCACCTCCTCCCTTGCTGGTCAAGCTTACTACCCCATCTTGGTGTAGACTTTTAATTGTGAATGGTCCGTACCACCAGGGACTTGGTTCATCGGCAGGTGCTTTTGTTTCTGAATGCCTTAGGAGCACTGAGTCTCCCTTTGTAAATTCAACGGGGTTATTGGTCGTCTCATCAGTCTCAATATAATCGTTATTTCCGCCCTTACATTCTCTAATCTCATGATCATTGTAACTCTTAATCCTCGCCTCCCATGCAAGGATTTTCTCTCGAACATTACCGCGGAGTATATTGGTGTTCGCCTCCATCTTCTTTTGTAGAGCAACATCTCGTATATGACGTGGGATCGTTGGGAAGTTTATTGTTTTCTTCCCCTTCTTCATTAGGATGGCACCATTTCCGTAATCGATTTGTGCCCTAGTGGTCGCGAGAAAGGGTGCCCCAAGGATTATTGGCATATTCATATCATTTCTTTCAATAATCATGAAGTCGACCGGATACAGGAATCCGGCAACGTTGACCAACACATCTTCTGCAATTCCTAACGGGTACTCATAAGAGTGTTTTGCAAAGGAGAGTTTAGTACGGGTGATGGATGGCAATTTGTCGGTTAACTGGACATAAACGGATAAAGGCATCAAATTTACGTCGGAACCTTGGTCGGCTACCGCATCCAGATACTTGAGTTTTCCAATGCTGCATGGTATTTCGAAGACCCCGTAGAATTCCTGCTTTTCCACTAACTTTTGTCTTATGAGGCACTCATACAATTGCCCTCCGGGTAATGTGTCGGATTCATCATCCGGTTCTATTCTCTTGGACTCCTTGTTGGGTAGATGAGTACGTCGATAGTTTCTCACCCAATCGTTTATGGTCTCCTTGTTCATTTCGTGCTTCAAGTAATGCCTCACTTGTTGTGACTTTGGCGGTTCTACCAATTGGCGTTGCAGGCATTGGTGTTTCCATCATTAAGTGGGACGAGGTCAATTTTGTTAACTTCCATAGTTATGGATTTCCCTCTTCCCTCACTTTCGCCCTCTTGGATGACGGAGATAGCCTTGACAAATTTAGTGTTGGGAATTCCAACGTCATTCCTCACCAACACTTTTTCAGGGGCTTTTGTATTTGTGTATTCTTTCAAAAGGTTCATCATCTCCGCCATCTTCTCTTCCATTTCCTCCTTCTGTTTGTAGACGGCTTCCTCAAATTTTGCCAACCGTTCGGAGTGTTTTGACATGTATTCTCTCATTCGAGCTTCGAATGTTGGACTAAGTTCCTGAGGTGGTGAGTTGGGTTGAGCGTGCTTATGGAAGGGTTTAGTATTTTCCCTAAGGGGTGATTCGGACAATGGTATTTGCTTAACGCTTGAGACCGAGTTAATTGTTGCTTTTTGTGGACTTAAGGGTCTCTTTTGCTTTTCCATAAGATATGCAACCCTTTTCTCAAGTTCACTAACGCTTTCCTCAGTGATTTGATTGGCTGTATAGGGCGATGAATATGTCTTGACCGCCGAGCGTACGTCGTGGGAAACTTGCCACAATTCATCATCGTCGGATGCAAGCTCCTCAATGATTTCCCATGATTCCTCGGCGCTTTTGTCGCGCAATCTGCCCCCGGCGGCTCGATCGATGGCACGCTTGGTGTGGTAATCAACATGGTCATAGAAGATTTGGATTTGAAGCCAGAGATTTATGCCATGATGAGGGACTTTTTGAAGTAAGTCCTTGAATCGAATCCATGCCCCGTAGAGGGTTTCGACTCGACGTTGTTCAAACATCAAGATATCCTTCCTTAGCTTGGTAGTTCTTCCCAGTGGGAAAAACTGAGCAAAGAAAAGAGTGGTGAGATCATCCCAAGAGGTGATGGATCCTGCGGGTAGACGCTCTAGCCACTGACTAGCTTGGTCCCGCAGAGAGAATTGAAAGAGACGCAGTCGGGTCGTCTCTCGAGTGGCAACATCAAGGTCTATAGAATCAACGATTTTGAGAAAGTCCTTGAGATGTTGATTAGGATCTTCAGAACGAAGTCCATGGAATGCGCATCCGCTTTGCACCAACCGGATGGTGTCGGATCGCAAGGGAGTGACATTGGCTCCTTGAGTGAGCTCAATGGTGTTTCGATAGCCATGGTGGCTAGGACGGGAGTACTCTCCTAAAGTACGGGCTCTAGGAGGTGGTGGTTGTTGTGGTGGGTTTTTGGGATCGAGGATATTACCACCTTCCATGATGTCGGATGGTAATGGTTACGAACAAAGAAACGAAGAAAACAGATAGACTAAAGAAAACCTAGAAAAATAAAATAAAAAATCTCACTAGAAAGGAATCTAGTGAGTAGACCTATAAAATAAAAATTCAACCTAAACAATAACTATTCCCCGGCAGCGGCGCCAAAAACTTGATGCGTGGTTTTGCAACCTTACAACAGGTTTTACCTCTCGAGGGATCTCAAGAGGCTTACAACCCCACCAGGCAGTGTACCTGACCGATGTAGTATAGTGTAGTGGTAAGTACGGGGGATTGATCGTTCTCCACAGGGAATAGTGTTCGTTAGGTATGAAAAACTACTCTAATAGGTCTAAGGGTGAGAGAAGATTCTTTTTTATGTTTTTATATTTTTATGAAAGCAAGTAAAATCTCGGGTTTGAAAGAGTGGGCGGAATTAGTTGCTAGTTAACTAACCCAAATTACTACGAATGCAAATAAAATAAATAACAGAAAATGAAAAGGTTGGTAAAACTTATGTGGGAAGAAATGTGTTTACTTAGATTTCCTTACTTCCTAACTATCTTTTACCGGTTGATTAGTGTATATTAATCGCGTGGATGACGGGTGTATTCCTTAATACCAATCGTGGGGTGGCGTACGTACTTCCCCAACTCTACAAGCTCCTACTTCACTCCTATGTCGAGCCGGCTAGGAAGCTCCTAACATGGGATCACTAGAATTCGCTTGTGCATTAAATACAACCATAAAAACCTTAGTACGCATTGGTTCATGCTTCTTAAGATGTTCAAGCAAGTTACCGAATAGGAGGTTAGCCAGTTTTCTTAAGCCTAACATAGATAAACAATCATCCAATACAACTAATAACACACTAATAACCAATAATCAATAGCTAGGTTTCATTAGATCTAAGCAAACACAAGATAAATCTAGCCTAACATGTTAAACAAAAGACAAGAACAAGATAGAATCAAACAACACATAGACATATTGAATGATTAATTGATAACTTATCTTCAATGTAACATGGAAGATCTCAAGGCAAAAAGCCTTGAAAAAGCTGCTAAAATCGTCTTAGGGTTCTTACACACAAAGTTCCACAATAAGTTCCACCCTAATGACAAAAAATTGCAAAACTATATATAGACTTTCAGATCTGACGGCGTCACGTTATGGAGTGTGACGCCGTAACCTCGCCGCTTTTAGGGTTCCCGGATGGCCTTCTTGACGCCGTCCCTCTTTAGCTCTCCAAAATACGTTCTGGCTTATCAAGGCTTGACGCCGTCAGAATTAGGCGTGACGCCGTCCCGCTTTAACTTAAACCGTGACGACCTTGATCATATTAAAGGGTGACGCCGTCAGAATTCCCATGCAAATTTCTCTGGCTTATCATGAGTAATTTTCACATCCACCACTTTTGCCAAGCCATGACGCCGTCTGGGGATAATCCTGACGCCGTCAAAGGTACTTTCCAGCGTAAATTTGAGACTTTGTCGTTTTCTTCACTTTTATGCTCCAAAAACGTCCAAAATGCTTCCTTTTCCAGATTTCTTCTCCAAAGTACCTAAAATGACAAAAGGAACGATTTAGGGCAATATTTGATCAAATAAATACGATTTAGGGCTTAAATGACCCCCTAAAAGCGGTACACTTTTCGCTTCATCAAATACCCTTACACTTGAGATTTGCTTGTCCTCAAGCAAATGCGCTTTTATTCTAATCAAAATACAAGTTAGGGGTAATTTAACACTAATATAAAAGTAATTACAATAAATATTCGTTCCACTTTAGTCATAATAAGCACGGAGATTACAAACTAGCACCTCACAAGTAGTGTTTAGATACTCACATCTCTCAAGTGTCATCAAAATAAATCTCATAAATGAAAAGGGATAATATCTCTCACTACCTGTCATAGAAAATAGATTACCATAGGCCTGGGAAAGGATCGAAAACCTCCTCCACTAGGCGTAAGCACCTAAGATAAACTATCAAAGAGGGCTTTTAAACGGGTTATAACGTTAGGTGTAGGGAAAAGGAAAACACGGTTTTGTTGGATAAAGGATATTTTACTGGTGGCGAGTTAAAGATCTTGATTAATTACGTGTACTATACAAAGTTGCTAAGCCAAGACTCGACTCAATCTTAAGCTAAAATCAAATAACAAAAACATAAAATAAACATAAAATGAAACGGGATGGTAGTCCGTATGTTTTTTCTACTTTTCTTTTTCTCATTTTTTTGTATTTTTTTCTTGATTTTTCGATTTTTTTTTCATACACTTTTGCCCTACCATCCAAAATAATACATCATAGGGGCATTGCATTCCCCTTACACTTGAACTTTTACATAACTTTACAAATAACTAATCTAATGACTCGGATTAAGATAATTGAAAAACTTGGAGTACTTTTAAAAATATTTAGCACATATGGGGGTAATAAATGATGTTCTTCCCCATTACTCCATTACACTAGTACTTTACCCATGAGTCCCAATCGTTCCAAAACAATATGTACAAGGATATGACTCGACTTAGCAACCATGTAATCAATTAGATAATTAACTTGGGGTTTAAACAAATGTTGTCACAATAATGCACTAAAAATGAGTGCATACAAGGTAGGCTAAGGCGATTTGGGTGTACATTTTAGTGGGGTGTAACAAATTCTTCCTTTAAGTAAAATGCTTAAAGGTCGAAACGAAAAGATAGGCTCTAAGGGGTGTACTAGGGGTATCGTGTACTAAAAATGAGTACAACGCAAAGGGTGTGGGAGAATTACTTGACCAATGTAGCCAACGTAATTATAACAAAAACACAGGTGTAAAACAATGGGTTAATCCTAATGCCTCTTATCATGTAGTAAATCTAACTACACGAATGTAGTCTCACTTGTGGCCTCGGAATGGTCCTAACGCAAGTTCTAGAATCTAAGTGCTACCGGTACACACATCATAGCATAAATGCTTTTCCTACCAATTCTAGGGGCGAACCTCACATATTTGGGGGTGGAAAATTTTTTTAGTGGTACGGTTTTTGTGCTAGTCATATAACTCCTATCCATGAGACGCTCATTAAGATCAAAGTTTTACTCCTATATGTTGTAAAAAATTTTAAATTTGGCGCTAAAATTACCCTAACAGGTGTTTCTCTTAGTTTTATTACACATCTACTATTAAACAAACAAAAATCAAGCGTAATAGCATTCTCTAATCGTACTTTTACCCCCCCCCCCCCTTACACTTAAGATGAACATTGTCCCCAATGTTCAAATAACAAGATGTAAAAGAAATAAGGTAAAAGAATGAAATCAAATACTCCCCTGATTCGCTCGGTGGATAATGAAGTAACATGGTTAAATCTTCTTCCAAAGTAATGTTGAAGCTTTATGACTAATGCATCGCCATAAGCTTGATCCAAAACATTTCCTTGTCCAAAATAACCTGTTAAACCTGAGAAAACAAACACGAAAACCTGCATAACATCGGCGGGATAAACTCTATATATAAGGATATAATGCTTGTGGGATGATAATTTTGCAGATTCCTGGAGATTATAAGTTAGAGATTTAATAAAAACTTTTTATGAAAACAAAACTTTCAAAAATTTTCAGAAAATTAAACCTGACGCCGTCAGGTTGTAAATCCTGACGCCGTCAGAAATGATCTGACAGAATTCTAATGTTACGTTTCCGGAAAATTTTTGGAAAAACCTATACCTTACTTCCTGGAAATCCTGCAAAACATCATTATGACTCGATACAAGCATTTGACTCAAACAAATACTAATATGTATGTTAATTTATTATTATTATGATTCATGTTCATTTGTGTTCTAATAAACCGATTTAGATTTCCCTTACACTTAACTTTTGCAAAATACCTTTATATGTAGTTAAGACGAAGTTAAAAACAAAATAAAGCATTTTCACAATTTAGTTTTGAACATGAATCAATAATAATAAAACTTAAACACACATACGGAAACAAATAAAATCAAACAAACAAATAAACACACAAAGCAAATAAAACTTGGGTTGCCTCCCAAGAAGCGCTTTTCTTTATTAACGAGTCTTGTAGCTAGACTCAAAGTCACGTACATTACGTGATTCCTTCATTGGTCACTGTTCCTAGGCCATTCTCATTCCCGGTTTTATATTCCGGTCCTAATTTCAAACAATCCTTGTAGAACCCGGATATCCTTTCCATAACATAGCCTACTCCTTTATTTCTATCCTCATCGTTCCTATAGTAGACCGCTTGCTTAAGCTCCTTCTCAACATTTGACAAGTGTTGGAATTGTTCTATCTTATATGGCATTTGGTAGTTTATCTCATCGGTCCCATCCTTAAATCTAACTATCCCTAAGGACGGCTCATAAGTCATTCTAGAGACCTCAACAAATGGTTTTCCAAAAACTACTTGAGTTAAGGATGCGTCGACTATTGGGCGGATGTCTTCTACAATTACAAATTCGGTGACATAGGTGAAGTTTCCTACATAAACCGGTAATCCCTTAACTCTTCCTGTGAAGTTACTCATCCGACCCTTGTCAGGGAACATCCTATACCCAAGTTGATTTTTCATTATCAAGTTGTAGTGGGCTCTAGTCATGATGTTTATGGGTGATCTAAGGTCGATGTAGGCTTTCCACACATGTAAATGTCCGATGTTGCATGGTATGTTGAGATTAGAAGGGTCGCCTATTTTTATAATTGGTCTACCTAGGAAGTATGGTGTCTCGGGGTCATCGAATAAGTCTGTATGATATGCGCGCTCTTCCTTAGTGGGTGGCCTATTGAAGTGGTCCTCATCATTATCTACTTCTTCAATCTCACTTTTCCTAACTTCCTTATCAACCTCGACTTTCTCAACCTCATCCTCAGGTTCACTATTATCCTCATTCCTATCAATTGGTTTGATAGTGACAACGTTGACGAAGTGGACGTGTTTGGATGAAGAGGGGTCTTTTACTTGGGGTCCGCTATTTGTGTTCCTAGCATCCTTATGTGGAGGTGATAGCACTTGGTTATTGAGGGCTTTCAATAAGTTGTCAATTTTATTGGTCATCTCCGTTTGTTGTTGATTGAATTCGGATTCAAACTTAGCTATCCGAGCTTCTTGAGATGCCATAAATTGGGACATCAATCCTTCAAAGTTATTGGTACTACCATAATTGTGGGAAGGATTGTTATTGAAAGTACGGTTCGAGTTGGAACCGCTTGATTGGAAACGATTAGGTGGGTTGGAAGAATTGGTTTGTTGTGCGTTTTGGTTTTGTTTCCACCTAAGGTTCGGGTGATTTTTCCATGAGGGGTTGTATGTATCACCGTAGGGGTTTGGCTCGGGTTTGAAAGTGTACCACTTGTCTCCCGCTCCGTCGGTACGCGAGGATGCGTAGTCCGCAAAAGCTTGTTCGGGGAGTTCCATGCAATCATGAGTGTCGTGGGGACCACTACATAATTCACATGAAGAAGTGATTTTGTTCACTTGGCTGAAAGGTTTAGGAGCCTCGTAGGATCTCATCAGAAACTTGACTTGGTCTTCAAGTTCTATGATCCTACGGTCGGAAGTGCTTGAATTGTTCGAAGGCAAAGATATTGCCTTGACCGTTTTATTCAAATCACGGGGATCACTCCAACTTTCGTTGTCATAAAGAGCAAGATCCTCTAGGAGAGCCCATGATTGTTCCGCACTTAGATCACGTAGCTTGCCACCGGCCGATTGGTCAATGGTTTGCCTCGTGTAGAGATTGATATGGTCATAGAAGATTTGGACTTGGAGCCAAAGTTCTATGCCATGGTGAGGGACTTTTTGGAGTAAGTCCTTGAATCGAGTCCATGCCTCGTAGAGGGTTTCGCCTTGACGTTGTTGGAACATCAAGATATCATTCCTTAGCTTGGTAGTTCTTCCCGGTGGGAAAAACTGAGCAAGGAAACGAGTGGTGAGATCATCCCAAGAGGTGATGGATCCTGCGGGTTGACGTTCTAGCCACTGACTAGCTTGGTCCCGCAGAGAGAATTGAAAGAGACGCAGTCGGGTCGTCTCTCGAGTGGCAACATCAAGGTCTATAGAATCAACAATTTTGAGAAAGTCCTTGAGATGTTGATTAGGATCTTCAGAACGAAGTCCATGGAATGCGCATCTGCTTTGCACCAACCGGATGGTGTCGGATCGCAAGGGAGTGACATTGGCTCCTTGAGTGAGCTCAATGGTGTTTCGATAGCCATGGTGGCTAGGACGTGAGTACTCTCCTAAAGTACTCACGTCCTAGCCACCATAGAGCGGTACTCTCCTAAAGTACTCACGTCCTTATATATAGAGTTTATCCTTATATATAGAGTTTATCCCTAAGACGCTTCATCAAATACCCTTACACTTTTCGCTTCATCAAAGCGGTACACTTTTCGCTTCATCAAATAAATACAATTTAGGGCAATATTTGATCAAATAAATACGATTTAGGGCTTAAATGACCCCCGGCAGCGGCGCCAAAAACTTGATGCGTGGTTTTGCAACCTTACAACAGGTTTTACCTCTCGAGGGATCTCAAGAGGCTTACAACCCCACCAAGCAGTGTACCTGACCGATATAGTATAGTGTAGTGGTAAGTACGGGGGATTGATCATTCTCCACAGGGAATAGTGTTCTTTAGGTATGAAAAACTACTCTAATAGGTCTAAGGGTGAGAGAAGATTCTTTTTATGTTTTTATAATTTTATGAAAGCAAGTAAAATCTCGGGTTTGAAAGAGTGGGCGGAATTAGTTGCTAGTCAACTAACCCAAGTTACTACGAATGCAAATAAAATAAAATAACAGAAAATGAAAAGGTGGTAAAACTTATGTGGAGAGAAATGTGTTTACTTAGATTTCCTTACTCCCTAACTATTTTTTACCGGTTGATTAGTGTGTATTAATTGCGTGGATGACGGGTGTATTCCTTAATACCGATTGTGGGGTGGCGTACGTACTTCCCCAACTCTACAAGCTCCTACTTCACTCCTATGTCGAGCCGGCTAGGAAGCTCCTAACATGGGATCACTAGAATTCGCTTGTGCATTAAATACAACCATAAAAACCTTAGTGCGCATTGGTTCATGTTTCTTAAGACGTTCAAGCAAGTTACCGAATAGGAAGTTAGCCAGTTTTCTTAAGCCTAACATAGATAAACAATCATCCAATACAACTAATAACACACTAATAACCAATAATCAATAGCTAGGTTTCATTAGATCTAAGCAAACACAAGATAAATCTAGCCTAGCATGTTAAACAAAAGACAAGAACAAGATAGAATCAAACAACACATAGACATATTGAATGATTAATTGATAACTTATCTTCAATGTAACATGGAAGATCTCAAGGCAAAAAGCCTTGAAAAAGCTGCTAAAATCGTCTTAGGGTTCTTACACACAAAGTTCCACAATAAGTTCCACCCCCATGACAAAAAATTGCAAACACGAAAACCTGCATAACAAAAACTTGATGCGTGGTTGTATTCCCCTTACACACAAAGTTCCCTGTGGAGAACGATCAATCCCCCATGGAGAAAATAGATGCGTGGTTGTATTCCCCTTACACTAAAATTGCCCTAACAGGATTATCCCCAGACGGCAGCGGCGCCAAAAACTTGATTCGTGGTTTTGCGACCTTACAACAGGTTTTACCTCTCGAGGGATCTCAAGAGGCTTACAACCCCACCAGGCAGTGTACCTGACCGATGTAGTATAGTGTAGTGGTAAGTACGGGGGATTGATCGTTCTTCACAGGGAATAGTGTTCGTTAGGTATGAAAAACTACTCTAATAGGTCTAAGGGTGAAGGAAGATTCTTTTTTATATTTTTTTTTATATTTTATGAAAGCAAGTAAAATCTCGGGTTTGAAAGAGTGGGCGGAATTAGTTGCTAGTCAACTAACCCAAATAACTACAAATGCAAATAAAATAAAATAACTGAAAATGAAAAGGTGGTAAAACTTATGTGGAGAGAAATGTGTTTACTTAGATTTCCTTACTCCCTAACTATCTTTTACCGGTTGATTAGTGTGTATTAATCACGTGGATGACGGGTGTATTCCTTAATACCAATTGTGGGGTGGCGTACGTACTTCCCCAACTCTACAAGCTCCTACTTCACTCCTATGTCGAGCCGGCTAGGAAGCTCCTAACATGGGATCACTAGAATTCGCTTGTGCATTAAATACAACCATAAAAACCTTAGTACGCATTGGTTCATGTTTCTTAAGACGTTCAAGCAAGTTACCGAATAGGAAGTTAGCCAGTTTTCTTAAGCCTAACATAGATGAACAATCATCCAATACAACTAATAACACACTAATAACCAATAATCAATAGCTAGGTTTCATTAGATCTAAGCAAACACAAGATAAATCTAGCCTAGCATGTTAAACAAAAGACAAGAACAAGATAGAATCAAACAACACATAGACATATTGAATGATTAATTGATAACTTATCTTCAATGTAACATGGAAGATCTCAAGGCAAAAAGCCTTGAAAAAGCTGCTAAAATCGTCTTAGGGTTCTTACACACAAAGTTCCACAATAAGTTCCACACTAATGACAAAAAATTGCAAAACTATATATAGACTTTCAGATCTGACGCCGTCCCTCTTTAGCTCTCCAAAATCCGTTCTGGCTTATCAAGGCTTGACGCCGTCAGAATTAGGCGTGACGCCGTCCCTCTTTAAATTAAGCCGTGACGACCTTGATCACATTAAAGGGTGACGCCGTCAGAATTCCCATGCAAATTTCTCTGGCTTATCATGAGTAATTTTCACATCCACCACTTTTGCCAAGCCATGACGCCGTCTGGGGATAATCCTGACGCCGTCAAAGGTACTTTCCAGCATAATTTTGAGACTTTGTCGTTTTCTTCACTTTTATGCTCCAAAAACGTCCAAAATGCTTCCTTTTCCAGATTTCTTCTCCAAAGTACCTAAAATGACAAAAGGAACGATTTAGGGCAATATTTGATCAAATAAATACGATTTAGGGCTTAAATGACCCCCTAAAAGCGGTACACTTTTCACTTCATCAAATACCCTTACACTTGAGATTTGCTTGTCCTCAAGCAAATGCGCTTTTATTCTAATCAAAATACAAGTTAGGGGTCATTTAACGCTAATATAAAAGTAATTGCAACAAATATTCGTTCCACTTTAATCATAATAAGCACGGAGATTACAAACTAGAACCTCACAAGTAGTGTTAAGATACTCACATCTCTCAAGTGTCATCAAAATAAATCTCATAAATGAAAACGGATAATATCTCTCACTACCTGTCATAGCAAATAGATTACCATAGGCTTGGGAAAGGATCGAAAACCTCCTCAACTAGGCGTAAGCACCTAAGATAAACTATCATAGAGGGCTTTTACATGGGTTATAAAGTAAGGTGTAGGGAAAAGGAAAACACGGTTTTGTTGGATAAAGGATATTTTACTGGTGGCGAGTTAAAGATCTTGATCAATTACATGTACTATACAATGTTGCTAAGCCAAGACTCGACTCAATCTTAAGCTAAAAACAAAATAACAAAAACATAAAACAAACATAAAATAAAACGGGATGGTAGTCCGTATGTTTTTTCTACTTTTCTTTTTCTCATTTTTTTGTATTTTTTTTTTTCATACACTCTTGCCCTACCATCCAAAATAATACATCATAGGGGCGTTGCATTCCCCTTACACTTGAACTTTTACATAACTTTACAAATAACTATTCTAATGACTCGAATTAAGATAATTGAAAAACTTGGAGTACTTTTAAAATATTTAGCACATATGGGGGTAATAAATGATGTTCTTCCCCATTACTCCATTACACTAGTACTTTACCCATGAGTCCCAATCGTCCCAAAACAATATGTACAAGGATATGACTCGACTTAGCAACCATGTAATCAATTAGATAATTAACTTGGGGTTTAAACAAATGTTGTCACAATAATGCAATAAAAATGAGTGCATACAAGGTAGGCTAAGGCAATTTGGGTGTACATTTTAGTGGGGTGTAACAAATTCTTCCTTTAAGTAAAATGCTTAAAGTTAGAAACGAAAAGATAGGCTCTGAGGGGTGTACTAGGGGTATCGTGTACTGAAAATGAGTACAACGCAAAGGGTGTGGGAGAATTACTTGACTAATGTAGCCAACGTAATTATAACAAAAACACAGGTGTAAAACAATGGGTTAATCCTAATGCCTCTTATCATGTAGTAAATCTAACTACACGAATGTAGTCTCACTTGTGGCCTCGGAATGGTCCTAACGCAAGTTCTAGAATCTAAGTGCTACCGGTATACACATCATAGCATAAATGCTTTTCCTACCAATTCTAGGGGCGAACCTCACATATTAGGGGGTGGAAAATTTTTTAGTGGTATGGTTTTTGTGCTAGTCATATAACTCCTATCCATGAGACGCTCATTAAGATCAAAGTTTCACTCCTAAATGTTGTAAAAAAATTTAAATTTGGCGCTAAAATTACCCTAACAGGTGTTTCTCTCAGTTTTATTACACATCTACTATCAAACAAACAAAAATCAAGCGTAAAAGCATTCTCTAATCGTATTTTATACCCCCCCCCCCTTACACTTAAGATGAACATTGTCCCCAATGTTCAAATAACAAGATGTAAAAGCATAAAGTAAAAGAATGAAATCAAATACTCCCCTGATTCGTTCGGTGGATAAAGAAATAACATGGTTAGATCTTCTTCCAAGAGAATGTAGAAGCTTTATGACTAATGCATCGCCATAAGCTTGATCCAACAAACATTTCCTTGTCCAAAATAACATGTTAAACCTTAGAAAACAAACACGAAAACCTGCATAACATCGGCAGGATAAACTCTATATATAAGGATATAATGCTTGTGGGATGATAATTTTACAGATTCCTGGAGATTATAAGTTAGAGATTTAATAAAAACTTTTTATGAAAACAAAACTTTCAAAAATTTTCAGAAAATTAAACCTGACGCCGTCAGGTTGTAAATCCTGACTCCGTCAGAAATGATCTGACAGAATTCTCATGTTACGTTTCCGGAAAATTTTTGGAAAAACCTATACCTTACTTCCTGGAAATCCTGCAAAACATCATTATGACTCGATACAAGCATTTGACTCAAACAAATACTAATATGTATGTTTATTTAATATTATTACGATTCATGTTCATTTGTGTTCTAATAAACCGATTTGGATTTCCCTTACACTTATCTTTTGCAAAATACCTTTATATGTAGTTAAGACGAAGTTAAAAACAAGATAAAGCATTTTCACAAATTACTTTTGAACATGAATCAATAATAATAAAATTTAAACATACATACGGAAACAAATAAAATCAAACAAACAAATAAATACACAAAGCAAATAAAACTTGGGTTGCCTCCCAAGAAGCGCTTTTCTTTATTAACGAGTCGTGTAGCTAGACTCAAAGTCACGTACATTACGTGACTTCTTCATCAAAAGTTATGTCTTCCTCATTGATCATTTCATTACCATTCTCTTGATAATGCTTGACTCGTTGTATATTCACAGTGAATTCTCTATCTTCGTCGTCAATCAACACAACGGCTCCGGTTTTGGAGGAGCTCCTTACGGTAAAAGGTCCATACCATCTAGATTTAAGTTTTCCAGGAAATAGTCTTAAGCGAGAATTATATAATAAGACCTTGTCTCCTTCTGAAAACTCCTTTGGTCTCTTAATCCGTTGGTCATGCCATCTTTTTGCCCTTTCTTTGTATGTAATGGAAGATTCATAAGCCTCTAATCTCAATTCATCGAGCTCTTGGAGCTGTAAGAATCTATTTGTTCCCGCAACCGTATAATCCAAATTACAAGCCTTAAGTGCCCAATACGCCTTGTGTTCCAGTTCTACTGGAAGGTGGCATGCCTTGCCATATACCATACGGAACGGGGTTGTCCCGATTGGTGTCTTATAAGCGGTTCGAAATGCCCACAAAGCTTCATCGAGCTTAAAAGACCAATCTTTTCTGTTTTGATTGACCGTTTTCTCTAGTATTCTCTTTATGGCTCTATTAGTGTTTTCGACTTGACCATTGGTTTGAGGATGGTAAGCGGTGGAGAATCGGTGAGAGACTCCATATCTTTTCATAACTTTCTCCATTTGCGAATTGCAAAAATGGGTTCCCCTGTCGCTAATAAGAGCCTTCGGAATTCCGAACCTAGCGAACAATTTTTTTAAGAAATGAATGACTACCCTAGCGTCGTTAGTCCTAAGGGCTTGCGCTTCCACTCATTTCGAAACATAGTCAATTTCCACTAAGATGTATTCATTCCCTCCTGAAGATGGGAAGGGTCCCATGAAATCAATTCCCCAAACATCGAAAACCTCGCAAACTTGTATATAGTTCTGTGGGGCTTCATCCCTCCTAGAGATATTCCCAGCTCTTTGACACGCGTCACAAGTCTGTATCATACCCTTCACATCACGAAATATTGTAGGCCAATAGAATCCTGCGTCGAAGACCTTTCGTGCAGTAGTGTTCATTCCATGATGTCCTCCCGATGGACCTGCATGACATTCTTTCATAATTCTGACAGCCTCCTTTTCCGAAACACAACGCCTGATTACCTGATCCGGACATCTTCGGAACAAGAAAGGTTCATCCCAAAAGTAGTACTTTAATTGATTGAAGAACCTCCTTTTTTCATGCCTGCTCATATGCTCAGGAATGACTCTACTTGCCAGGTAGTTAGCATAATCCGCATACCAAGGTTCACAATCGTTTATTGACATGAGCTGCTCTTCAGGAAATGACTCCCGAATCTCACTCTTGTCAGATTCAGCAAGGCTGGGGTTATCGAGACGAGAGAGATGATCAGCCGCAAGATTCTCTGCTCCTTTCTTATCACGAATCTCCACATTGAACTCTTGCAATAGTAGGATCCAACGAAGTAACCGTGGTTTAGCATCCTGTTTAGCGAAAAGATATCGAATAGCTGAATGATCCGTAAAAACAACCGTTTTAGAAAGGACAAGATACTGGCGAAACTTATCAAAAGCAAATACCACGGCCAGTAATTCCTTTTCAGTGGTAGTGTAGTTTTCTTGAGCAGGATTCATGGTTTTGCTAGCGTAGTATATTGGCTGAAAGTGTTTGTTAAGCCTTTGGCTTAATACTGCTCCAACAGCATAATCACTAGCATCGCACATGATTTCAAAGGGTAACTCCCAGTTAGGGGTGACCATAATTGGAGCTTGGGTAAGTTCCTGCTTCAATCGATCGAATGCGTCCTTGCACTCTTGAGAGAAGTCGAACGGGGCATCCTTCATGAGCAACTGAGTCATTGGTTTAGCTACCTTTGAGAAATCTTTAATGAATCTCCTATAGAAGCCAGCATGACCCAAAAAGCTACGGATTGCCTTGACAGTTGTTGGATAGGGAAGTTTGGATATAGCTTCAATTTTTCCCCGGTCTACTTCAATTCCACTTCCTGAAATTTTGTGCCCTAGCACAATCCCTTCTTTTACCATAAAGTGGCACTTTTCCCAGTTTAGTACCAAGTTAGTCTCCTCACAACGTTTGAGCATTTTCTCAAGGTTAGCAAGACTGCGATCAAAAGAGTTTCCAAAGACCCAAAAATCATCCATGAAGACCTCCATGCTGTCTTCCATTAACTCATGGAGGATTGCCGTCATGCAGCGCTGGAAAGTGGCGGGGGCGTTACATAGTCCAAAGGGCATTCGCTTGTAGGCGAAGGTGCCATAAGGGCATGTAAACGTAGTCTTTTCTTGGTCCTCAGGAGCGATAGGGATTTGGAAATACCCTGAGAACCCATCTAGGAAGCAGTAGTACTCATGCCCTGCTAACCTTTCCAACATTTGGTCGATAAATGGGAGAGGGAAATGATCTTTTCGGGTTGCATCATTCAACTTCCTATAATCGATGCACACACGCCATCCAGTTACAGTTCGTTGAGGCACTAACTCATCCTTATCGTTCTTTACTACCGTCATTCCTCCCTTTTTTGGTACAACCTGTACAGGACTTACCCATGGACTGTCGGAAATTGGGTAAATTAGCCCTGCATCTAGGAGCTTAATGACTTCCTTTTTTACGACTTCCTTAATGTTGGGGTTTACTCGCCTTTGGGGTTGCACGGTGGGTTTATAATCCTCCTCCATGAGGATTTTATGCGTGCAAAAAGTAGAGTCAATCCCCTTGATGTCGGCTACACTCCATGCTATAACTCCTTTATATTTTTTTAAAACTCCTAAGAGTTTATCTTTTTGTTCACTTTTCAAGGAAGAGCTTATGATTACCGGAAGTTGATCTTCCCCTTGGAGGAAAGCATATTCAAGGTTGGTTGGGAGTTCCTTGAGTTCTACCGCAGGTGGCTCGATGATGGAGGGTTTAAGTTTGTTCTCGGGTTTACGAAGCTCAAGCTGTTCGATTTCTTGTCTGGGATAAAAAGAGACTGCGTTTACATCCATAGTCTTCTCCTCCTCAAAGATGGGTAAGAAAGCTTCATCTCGCAACCAACCAGCTTCCATCTGTTCATCTATACAATTGTCAATCTCGTCGGATAGTTCATCGATTTCTTCGATGAAATACAGCTGATTATCTGCTTCGAGAGAAAGATTCATTGTGTCCTTGATGTCGAAGGTTAAGCTATCGGCCCCCACTCGTAAGGTTAGTTTGCCGTCATGAACATCAATAACAGCACGAGCAGTTGCAAGGAATGGCCTCCCTAGAATAATGGGCACTAAGTCATCTTCTTCCATCTCTAAGATGACGAAGTCAATTGGAAATTTGAACTTCCCTACCTTAACCAGCACATTCTCACATATTCCTAAGGGGTATTTGACTGATCTATCGGCTAGTTGGATGTTCATACGGGTTGGTTTCAACCCAGAATACCCTAATTTAAGGAACATGGAATGCGGCATAAGATTGATACTTGCTCCTAAGTCGGCTAAAGCATTCTTGACTGAAAGAGATCCTATTGAGCAGGGTAGGGTGAAACTACCTGGATCGTCCACCTTCTTTGGCAGCCCTCGTTGAGTCACCACAGAACATTCTTCTCCTAAGGTTACAAGACCCTCGAGCCCTTTTCTGATGAAGCGAAAAGTGTACCGCTTTTAAGGGGTCATTTAAGCCTTAAATCGTATTTATTTGATCAAATATTGCCCTAAATCGTTCCTTTTGTCATTTTAGGTACTTTTGAGGAGAAATCTGGAAAAGGAGGCATTTTGGACGTTTTTGGAGCATTAAAGTGAAGAAAACGGCAAAGTCTCAAAAGTCGGCTAGAAGTTACTCTTGACGGCGTCACAATTTATACTGGACGGCGTCATGCTTTGGCAAGAAAAGTTGGACGTGAAATTTACTCATGACGGGCCAGTGAAAATTGCATGTGAATTCTGACGGCGTCACGCTTTAACTTGATCGAGGGCGTCACGGCTTAAATCACAAGGGGACGGCGTCACGTTCAATGTCTGAGGGCGTCAAGCCTTGATAAGCCAGAATGGATTTTTGAGAAGCTAAAGAGGGACGGCGTCAAGATGGTCATCCGAGAACCCTAAAAGCGGCGAGGTGACGGCGTCACAATCCATAAGGTGACGCCGTCAGATCCAAAAATCTATATATAGTTTTCTAATTTTTTGTCATTAGGGAGAGCTTAGTGTGTGGAATTTTGGGAGAAAACCCTAAGACGATTTTAGCATCTTTTTCAGGGCTTTTTGCCTTGAGATCTTCCATGTTGCATTGAAAGATAAGTTATCAATTAATCATTCAATATGTCTATGTGTTGTTTGATTCTATCTTATTCTTGTCTTTTGTTTAACATGTTAGGCTAAATTTATCTTGTGTTTGCTTAGATCTAATGAAACCTAGCTATTGATTATTGGTTGTTAGTGTGTTATTAGTTGTATTGGATGATTGTTTATCTATGTTAGGCTTAAGAAAACTGGCTAACTTCCTATTCGGTAACTTGCTTGAACGTCTTAAGAAACATGAACCAAATGCGTACTAAAGGTTTTTATGGTTGTATTTAATGCACAAGCGAATTCTAGTGATCCCATGTTAGGAGCTTCCTAGCCGGCTCGACATAGGAGTGAAGTAGGAGCTTGTAGAGTTTGGGGAAGTAAGTACGCCACCCCACGAATGGTATTAAGGAATACACCCGTCATCCACGCGACTAATACACACTAATTAACCGGTAAAAGATAGTTAGGGAGTAAGGAAATCTAAGTAAACACATTTCTCTACACATAAGTTTCTCACCACATTTTCATTTCAGTTATTTATTTTATTGCATTCGTAGTAATTTTGGGTTAGTTGACTAGCAACTAATTCCGCCCACTCTTTCAAAACCGAGATTTTACTTGCTTTCATAAAAATATAAAAACATAAAAAGAATCTTCCTCAACCCTTAGACCTAATTAGAGTAGTCTTTCACACCTAACGAACACTATTCCCTGTGGAGAACGATCAATCCCCCGTACTTACCACTACACTATACTACATCGGTCAGGTACACTGCCTGGTGGGGTTGTAAGCCTCTTGAGATCCCTCGAGAGGTAAAACCTGTTGTAAGGTTACAAAACCACGCATCAAGTTTTTGGCGCCGTTGCCGGGGAATAGTTATTGTTTAGGTTGAATTTTTATTTCTATTAGGTCTACTCACTAGATTCCTTTCTAGTGAGATTTTTATTTTATTTTTCTAGATTTTCTGTAGTCTATCTATTTTCTTCGTGTCTTTGTTCGTAACCATACCATCCGACATCATGGAAGATGGTAATATCCTTAACCACAACAACCCACCACCACAACAACCACCACCACCTCCTAGAGCCCGTACTTTAGGAGAGTATTCCCGTCCTAGCCACCATGGCTATCGAAACACCATTGAGCTCACTCAAGGAGCCAATATCACACCCTTGCGATCCGACACCATCCGGTTGGTGCAAAGCGGATGCGCATTCCATGGACTTCGTTCTGAAGATCCTAATCAACATCTCAAGGACTTTCTTAAAATCGTTGATTCTATAGACCTTGATGTTGCCACTCGAGAGACGACCCGATTGCGTCTCTTCCAATTCTCTTTGCGGGATCCATCACCTCTTGGGATGATCTCACCACTCGTTTCCTTGCTCAGTTTTTCCCACCGGGAAGAACTACCAAGCTAAGGAATGATATCTTGATGTTCCAACAACGTCAAGGCGAAACTCTCTACGAGGCATGGACTCGATTCAAGGACTTACTCCAAAAAGTCCCTCACCATGGCATAGAACTTTGGCTCCAAGTCCAAATCTTCTATGACCATATCAATCTCTCCACGAGGCAAACCATTGACCAATCGGCCGGTGGCAAGCTACGTGATCTAAGTGCGGAACAATCATGGGCTCTCCTAGAGGATCTTGCTCTTTATGACAACGAAAGTTGGAGTGATCCCCGTGATTTGAATAAAACGGTCAAGGCAATATCTTTGCCTTCGAACAATTCAAGCACTTCCGACCGTAGGATCATAGAACTTGAAGACCAAGTCAAGTTTCTCATGAAATCCTACGAGGCTCCTAACCCTTCAAGCCAAGTGAACAAAATCACTTCTTCATGTGAATTATGTAGTGGTCCCCACGACACTCGTGATTGCATGGAACTCCCCGAACAAGCTTTTGTGGACTACGCATCCTCGCGTACCGACGGAGCGGGAGACAAGTGGTACACTTTCAAACCCGAGCCAAACCCTTATGGTGATACATACAACCCCTCATGGAAAAATCACCCGAACCTTAGGTGGAAACAAAACCAAAACGCGCAACAAACCAATTCTTCCTACCCACCTAATCGTTTCCAATCAAGTGGTTCCAACTCGAACCGTACTTTCAACAACAATCCTTCCGGCAATGGTAGTACCAATAACTTTGAAGGATTGATGTCCCAATTCATGGCATCTCAAGAAGCTCGTTTAGCCAAGTTTGAAGCCGATTTCAAACAAAAACAAAGCGAGATGACCGATAAGATTGACACCTTGTTGAAAGCCCTCAATGACCGAGAAATGGGAGCACTCCCTAGCAACACGGTCAAGAACCCGAAACTGAACGTCAACGCTATTTCATCGGTTTCGTCCCCTAGTTCTTGTCCACAATATTATTCGGTCAATTCCATGAGCACGTGTTTCAAACAAACCCAAGTCGTTCCAAATGACCAAGAAGTTATGACATCCAAATTGGTCAACAACATAGTTGAAACACCTCCCACTCAAAACCTTGACGAAGAATTCAAGGAGCTCCACCTTGAAAGTCCGGTTGTTGATGTGTTGGATGAGAAGAAGCTCAAATTAGGCGAAAAAGGGACCGCCTTCGTTCAAAACAAACTACCTAAGAAGTTAGATGATCCGGGCTTATTTGTTCTACCTTGCAAGATCGGTAATTCGGAGGCTTATGACACATTAGCCGATCTTGGATCAAGCCTTAACCTACTTCCGTTACCTCTCTACACCTCTCTAAAACTTGGAAAACTTGAAGAAACCGAGGTGATAATAGGCTTAGCGGATGGAAGTGTTGCTTACCCGGTTGGAGTAGTTAAGGACGTGTTAGTGCACATTGGAAAACTAACCATTTTAGCCGATTTTCACGTCCTTGATATGGTTAGCGACCCTACATGCCCCTTGTTGATAGGTAGAGGATTTTTGGCGACCGCTAGTGCTATGATTGATTGTAAGGAGTCCAAGATAGCGGTAGGAGAAGGAGATACTTGGTCAGTCTATGATGTTAAGAAACATGCCTATGATACTAGTAAGGAACCAACACCACATTGGCTAGAATCAAATAGGAGACCATCTAGATATGGACCTTGGATTGATAGAGACTTCATAGGACCCCAACGCCCATTTTACCTAGAAGAGGACTTTGTTAACCGAACGCATTCGGTGGAGCAACTCTTGGCTAGGGACACCGAATTGGATCCATTTGAAGACCCTCTAGTTTTTAGAAAGATGATTGATTTCCTAGGAGTTTTGCCAATTAACCTAGGAATGAATAAGTGGATTTGTGAGGAAGATGATCATAAGTGGAATTGGGATAAACCACCCAAAGATGGAGATGGGTCATGGCATATTAAGATGACGTTGTATGACCCGGATGGAGAGAAGTTTGAAAAGATATATCGTACTAAGCGAACCAATAGGAAACTTCAATCCAAGCTTAACCCTAAAGACGTCCTTGATGACGAGCTCACTTACATAGGGTAGCGTGACTTTGAGTCTAGCTACAAGACTCGTTAATAAAGAAAAGCGCTTCTTGGGAGGCAACCCAAGCTTTATTTGTTTTATTTGTTTTGTGTGTTTATTTATTTGTTTGTTTGATTTTATTTGTTTCCGTATGTGTGTTTAATTTTTATCATTATTGATTCATGTTCAAAAGTAAATTGTGAAAATGCTTTATGTTGTTTTTAACTTCGTCTTAACTACATATAAAGGTATTTTGCAAAAGATAAGTGTAAGGGAAATCTAAATCGGTTTATTAGAACACAAATTAACATGAATCGTAATAATAATAAATTAGCATACATATTCGTATTTGTTTGAGTCAAATGCTTGTATCGAGTCATAATGATGTTTTGCAGGATTTCCAGGAAGTAAGGTAAAGGTTTTTCCGAAAATTTTCCGGAAACTTAAAACGAAAATTTTTGTCAGGTCATTTCTGACGGCGTCAGGGTTTATAACCTGACGGCGTCAGATTTAATTTCCAGAAATTTTTGAAAGTTTTGTTTTCATAAAAGGTTTTTATTAAAATTTCCAACTTATAATCTCCAGGAATCTGCAAAATTATCATTCCACAAGCATTATATCCTTATATATAGATTTTATCCCGCCGATGTTATGCAGGTTTTCGTGTTTGTTTTCTCAGGTTTAACAGGTTATTTTGGACAAGGAAATGTCTTGGATCAAGCTTATGGCGATGCATTAGTCATGAAGCTTCAACATTACCTTGGAGGAAGATTTAACCGTGTAATTTCATTATCCACCGAGCGAATCAGGGGAGTATTTGATTTCATTCTTTTACTTTATACTTTTACATCTTGTTATTTGAACATTGGGGACAATGTTCATCTTAAGTGTAAGGGGGGGGGGGGGGTAAAAGTACGATTTTTGAGAATACAATTGCGCTTGATTTTTGTTTGTTTAATAGTAGATGTGTAATAAAATTGAGATAAATACCTGTTAGGGCAATTTTAGTGCCAAATTTAAAATTTTTTACAACATATAGGAGTGAAACTTTGATCTTAATGAGCGTCTCACGGATAGGAGTTATATGACTAGCACAAAAACCGTACCACTAAAAAATTTTCCACCCCCAAATATGTGAGGTTCGCCCCTAGAATTGGTAGGAAAAGCATTTATGCTATGATGTGTGTACCGGTAGCACTTAGATTCTAGAACTTGCGTTAGGACCATTCCAAGGCCACAAGTGAGACTACATTCGTGTAGTTAGATTTACTACATGATAAGAGGCATTAGGATTAACCCATTGTTTTACACCTGTGTTTTTGTTATAATTACTTTGGCTACATTAGTCAAGTAATTCTCCCACACCCCTTTGCGTTGTACTCATTTTTAGTACACGATACCCCTAGTATACCCCTCAGAGCCTATCTTTTCGTTTCGACCTTTAAGCATTTTACTTGAAGGAAGAATTTGTTACACCCCACTAAAATGTACACCCAAATCGCCTTAGCCTACCTTGTATGCACTCATCTTTAGTGCATTATTGTTACAACATTTGTTTAAACCCAAGTTAATTATCTAATTGATTACATGGTTGCTAAGTCGAGTCATATCCTTGTACATATTGTTATGGGACGATTGGGACTCATGGGTAAAGTACTAGTATAATGGAGTAATGGGGAAGAACATCATTTATTACCCCCATATGTGCTAAATATTTTAAAAAGTACTCCAAGTTTTTCAATTATCTTAATTCGAGTCATTAGATTAGTATTTGTAAAGTTATGTAAAAATTCAAGTGTAAGGGGAATGCAACGCCCCTATGATGTATTATTTTGGATGGTAGGGCAAAAGTGTATGCACAAAAAAAAAAAAAAAAAAAAAAAAAAAAAAAAAAATCAAGAAAAACACAAAAAATTGAGAAAAAGAAAAGTAGAAAAAACATACGGACTACCATCCCGTTTCATTTTATGTTTGTTTTATATTTTTGTTATTTTGTTATTTCGTTTCTAGCTTAAGATCGAGTCTAGTCTTGGCTTAGCAACATTGTATAGTACATGTAATTGATCAAGGTTTTTAACTCGCCACCAGTAAAATATCCTTTATCCAACAAAACCGTGTTTTCCTTTTCCCTACACCTAACGTTATAACCCATTTAAAAGCCCTCTTTGATAGTTTATCTTTGGTGCTTACGCCTAGTGGAGGAGGTTTTCGATCCTTTCCCAAGCCTATGGTAATCTATTTGCTATGACAGGTAGTGAGAGATATTATCCGTTTTCATTTATGAGATTTATTTTGATGACACTTGAGAGATGTGAGTATCTAAACACTACTTGTGAGGTGCTAGTATGTAATCTCCGTGCTTATTATGATTGAAGTGGAACGATTATTTGTTGTAATTACTTTTATGTTAGCATTAAATGACCCCTAACTTGTATTTTAATTAGAATAAAAGCACATTTGCTTGAGGACAAGCAAATCTCAAGTGTAAGGGTATTTGATGAAGCGAAAAGTGTACCGCTTTTAAGGGGTCATTTAAGCCTTAAATCGTATTTATTTGATCAAATATTGCCCTAAATCGTTCCTTTTGTCATTTTAGGTACTTTTGAGGAGAAATCTGGAAAAGGAGGCATTTTGGACGTTTTTGGAGCATTAAAGTGAAGAAAACGGCAAAGTCTCAAAAGTCGGCTAGAAGTTACTCTTGACGGCGTCACAATTTATACTGGACGGCGTCATGCTTTGGCAAGAAAAGTTGGACGTGAAATTTACTCATGACGGGCCATTGAAAATTGCATGTGAATTCTGACGGCGTCACGCTTTAACTTGATCGAGGGCGTCACGGCTTAAATCACAAGGGGACGGCGTCACGTTCAATGTCTGAGGGCGTCAAGCCTTGATAAGCCAGAATGGATTTTTGAGAAGCTAAAGAGGGACGGCGTCAAGATGGTCATCCGAGAACCCTAAAAGCGGCGAGGTGACGGCGTCACAATCCATAAGGTGACGCCGTCAGATCCAAAAATCTATATATAGTTTTCTAATTTTTTGTCATTAGGGAGAGCTTAGTGTGTGGAATTTTGGGAGAAAACCCTAAGACGATTTTAGCATCTTTTTCAGGGCTTTTTGCCTTGAGATCTTCCATGTTGCATTGAAAGATAAGTTATCAATTAATCATTCAATATGTCTATGTGTTGTTTGATTCTATCTTATTCTTGTCTTTTGTTTAACATGTTAGGCTAAATTTATCTTGTGTTTGCTTAGATCTAATGAAACCTAGCTATTGATTATTGGTTGTTAGTGTGTTATTAGTTGTATTGGATGATTGTTTATCTATGTTAGGCTTAAGAAAACTGGCTAACTTCCTATTCGGTAACTTGCTTGAACGTCTTAAGAAACATGAACCAAATGCGTACTAAAGGTTTTTATGGTTGTATTTAATGCACAAGCGAATTCTAGTGATCCCATGTTAGGAGCTTCCTAGCCGGCTCGACATAGGAGTGAAGTAGGAGCTTGTAGAGTTTGGGGAAGTAAGTACGCCACCCCACGAATGGTATTAAGGAATACACCCGTCATCCACGCGACTAATACACACTAATTAACCGGTAAAAGATAGTTAGGGAGTAAGGAAATCTAAGTAAACACATTTCTCTACACATAAGTTTCTCACCACATTTTCATTTCAGTTATTTATTTTATTGCATTCGTAGTAATTTTGGGTTAGTTGACTAGCAACTAATTCCGCCCACTCTTTCAAAACCGAGATTTTACTTGCTTTCATAAAAATATAAAAACATAAAAAGAATCTTCCTCAACCCTTAGACCTAATTAGAGTAGTCTTTCACACCTAACGAACACTATTCCCTGTGGAGAACGATCAATCCCCCGTACTTACCACTACACTATACTACATCGGTCAGGTACACTGCCTGGTGGGGTTGTAAGCCTCTTGAGATCCCTCGAGAGGTAAAACCTGTTGTAAGGTTACAAAACCACGCATCAGTTACAAGACCCTCGAGCCCTTTTCTGTTGGTTAGCAACTTCTTGAAGTACGTACTATATTTGGGCATATGGTAGCATGCATCAAGAAGGGGTATGATGACGACCGAATTCTTCAAATATGACAGGAATCTTTTATTATCATTTTCGACCTTTTGATTCTTGAGACGGGTCGGGTATGGGACTTTAATGGGCTGTTTGGTTGGAGTAGGTGGAGAGGGAGTTACCGGAGAGGTTTGTTCGGGATTCTCATCGTTCACATTATCTTCCTCCTCATGAGGGGTGTTGGGTTCCATGATGTTAGATTGTTGAGCTGGGTAAGGTGGATCCTTAGTAGTTGTTCCAGCACGAGTGGTGATGGCGAGTAAGGGATCTCTTTGAGGTTCACCAAGGCCGTCAAGAGTGGCGTTGAGTTCTGCGCATATGGCCCTTATGTCATTTTGTTGGCTATTGATAAGGTTGTCGAGACCATTTAGTTGCAAATTCTTTTCAAACGTGAAATGCCCAAGATCATCCTCAAAAGTGCTCCTAACCTTATAGTCAGGATATTTTCCTCCTCCCTCTTCTCTCACAAGATCTCCCCAAGGGGTGAAATCATTGTTTTGGTAGAAAGTTAAGAGCGAAGGATCATCGAAGATGTCGTGGCTTGACAAGCATGCTTGTTCGGTGGTGGTATCATCCCCGCATTCCTCCACTTCATGCGGGCCACCACATTGGTCATAGATCAAGTATGGGTTTGACAACCGTTTAGTTGGTTGTGACTTGTCTAAATAAGAGACTTGATCATTCATTCTACTCAACCGGCTAGCAAAAGGAGGCTCTTTCATGATCTTGGAAATGCTCATGATCGAATCGGGTTCATCCCAGGTATCGTCTTGATCATTTACGTATTCCTCAATTCTATTCCATCCTTCCTCAGCGCTTAGGTTGGCTATTTTTCCTTTTACTGAATTATTAATGCCAAATTGGTTGCTTTTAGGGACACTATCATAAAAGATTTGGACAAGAAGCCAGAGTTCAATGCCATGATGAGGGACTTGTCTAATCAGATCTTTGAATCTGATCCAGGATTCGTGAATGGGTTCAGCTGGTCCAATATGGAAGCGGAAGATTTCGTCTCTTAACGTTGAAGTTCTTCCTAATGGAAAGAATTTCTCATATAATTTTGAGGCAAGCTGTTCCCATGTGAAAATAGATTCGGAGGGAAGTTGGTTATACCAGTCTCCGGCTTTTTCATGAAGGGTGAAGGGAAAGAATCGCAGCCGGGAGGTATCTCTAGTGGCTCCGTCCGTATGGAGGGTATCCACTATTTTCAGGAAGTCCTTGATGTGTTGGATTGGATCTTCAGTTTTCAATCCGTGAAACTTGCATACACTTTGGACCAGCCAAATATCGGTTGCACGCAAGACCCCATCCGTGCGTTCATTTGGAAAAACGATAGCATTGGAAAAACCACGTGAGGTGGGAGAAGAGTAGTCCTTGAGGCATTTAGGAATTGGGTTTTCGGGAACCTCCATATCGTGATTGGGTTGAGGGCTAGGAGGTGTAGAGTGATGATTGGATTCTTCCTCGGAGAGGGCATCATCAAAGTTGATGGCAAAGCCAGATGGTTCAGGTGTTGCAAAGAGTCGCCTTAATCTTCGCATTTCCCTATCAGGTTCTGCGTAGGGTGAAATAAGGTCGCTTAGTGAACTACGACTCCTGGTGACTCTGAGATTGGAGAAATCTTCGTTTACCATGATGGCCAAGGAAGATTTGAGCAATGGACGGAGCAGAAAAAGATAGACTAAAGAAAACCTAGAAAAATAAAATAAAAATCTCACTAGAAAGGAATCTAGTGAGTAGACCTATAAAATAAAAATTCAACCTAAACAATAACTATTCCCCGTTTTATTAGGCTAAGGCGATTTGGCGCCGCTGCCGGGGAATAGTTATTGTTTAGGTTGAATTTTTATTTTATAGGTCTACTCACTAGATTCCTTTCTAGTGAGATTTTTATTTTATTTTTCTAGGTTTTCTTTAGTCTATCTTTTTTCTTCGTTTCTTTGTTCGTAACCATTACCATTCGACATCATGGAAGATGGTAATATCCTTGATCCCAACAACCCACCACCACAACCTCCTAGAGCCCGTACTTTAGGAGACTACTCCCGTCCTAGCCACCATGGCTATCGAAACACCATTGAGCTCACTCAAGGAGCCAATGTCACACCCTTGCGATCCGACACCATCCGGTTGGTGCAAAGCGGATGCGCATTCCATGGACTTCGTTCTGAAGATCCTAATCAACATCTCAAGGACTTTCTCAAAATCGTTGATTCAATAGACCTTGATTTTGCCACTCGAGAGACGACCCGACTGCGTCTCTTTCAATTCTCTCTGCGGGACCAAGCTAGTCAATGGCTAGAGCGTCTACCCGCAGGATCCATCACCTCTTGGGATGATCTCACCACTCGTTTCCTTGCTCAGTTTTTCCCACCGGGAAGAACTACCAAGCTAAGGAATGATATCTTGATGTTCCAACAACGTCAAGGCGAAACCCTCTACGAGGCATGGACTCGATTCAAGGACTTACTCCAAAAAGTCCCTCACCATGGCATAGAACTTTGGCTCCAAGTCCAAATTTTTTATGACCATATCAATCTCTCCACGAGGCAAACCATTGACCAATCGTCCGGTGGTAAGCTACGTGATCTAAGTGCGGAACAATCATGGGCTCTCCTAGAAAATCTTGCTCTTTATGACAATGAAAGTTGGAGTGATCCCCGTGATTTGAATAAAACGGTCAAGGCAATATCTTTGCCTTCGAACAATTCAAGCACTTCCGACCGTAGGATCATAGAACTTGAAGACCAAGTCAAGTTTCTGATGAGATCCTACGAGGCTCCTAAACCTTCCAGCCAAGTGAACAAAATCACTTCTTCATGTGAATTATGTAGTGGTCCCCACGACGCTCGTGATTGCATGGAACTCCCCGAACAAGCTTTTGCGGACTACGCATCCTCGCGTACAGACGGAGCGGGAGATAAGTGGTACACTTTCAAACCCGAGCCAAACCCCTACGGTGATACATACAACCCCTCATGGAAAAATCACCCGAACCTTAGGTGGAAACAAAACCAAAACGCACAACAAACCAATTCTCCCAACCCACCTAATCGTTTCCAATCAAGCGGTTCCAACTCGAACCGTACTTTCAACAACAATCCTTCCGGCAATGGTAGTACCAATAACTTTGAAGGATTGATGTCCCAATTTATGGCATCTCAAGACGCTCGTTTGACCAAGTTTGAAGCCGATTTCAAACAAAAACAAAGCGAGATGACCAATAAGATTGACAATTTGTTGAAAGCCCTCAATGACCGAGAAATGGGAGCACTCCCTAGCAACACGGTCAAGAACCCGAAACTAAATGTCAACGCCATTTCATCGGTTTCGTCTCCTAGTTCTTGTCCACAATATTATTCGGTCAATTCCATGAGCTCGTGTTTCAAACAAACCCAAGTCGTTCCAAATGACCAAGAAATTATGACATCCAAATTGGTCAACAACATAGTTGAAACACCTCCCACTCAAAACCTTGAAAATGAATTCAAGGAGCTCCACCTTGAAATTCCGGTTATTGATGTGTTGGATGATAAGAAGCTCAAATTAGGCGAAAAAGGGACCGCCTTCGTTCAAAACAAGCTACCTAAGAAGTTAGATGATCCGGGCTTATTTGTTCTACCTTGCAAGATCGGTAATTCGGAGGCTTATGACACATTAGCCGATCTTGGATCAAGCCTTAACCTACTTCCGTTACCTCTCTACACCTCTCTAAAACCAGGGAAACTTGAAGAAACCGAGGTGATAATAGGCTTAGCGGATGGTAGTGTTGCTTACCCGGTTGGAGTAGTCAAGGACATGTTAGTACACATAGGAAAACTAACCATTTTAGCCGATTTCCACGTCCTTGATATGGTTAGTGGCCCTACATGCCCCTTGTTGATAGGTAGAGGATTTTTGGCGACCGCTAGTGCTATGATTGATTGTAAGGAATCCAAGATAGCGGTAGGAGAAGGAGATACTTGGTCAGTCTATGATGTTAAGAAACATGCCTATGATACTAGTGATGAACCAACACCCCATTGGTTAGAATTAAATAGGAGACCATCTAGATATGGACCTTGGATCGATAGAGACTTCATAGGACCCCAACGCCCATTTTACCTAGAAGAGGACTTTGTTAACCGAACACATACGGTAGAGCAACTCTTGGCTAGGGACACCGAATTGGATCCGTTTGAAGACCCTCTAGTTTTTAGGAGGATGATTGATTTCCTAGGAGTTTTGCCAATTAACCTAGGAATGAATAAGTGGACTCGTGAGGAAGATGATCATAAGTGGGATTGGGACAAACCACCCAAAGATGGAGATGGGTCATGGCATATTAAGATGACATTGTATGACCCGGATGGAGAGAAGTTTGAAAAGACATATTGTACTAAGCGGACCAATAGGAAACTTCAATCCAAGCTTAACCCGAAATACGTCCTCGATGACGAACTCACTTACATAGGGTAGAAGGACTTTGAGTCTAGCTACAAGACTCGTTAATAAAGAAAAGCGCTTCTTGGGAGGCAACCCAAGCTTTATTTGCTTTGTGTGTTTATTTATTTGTTTGTTTGATTTTATTTGTTTCCGTATGTGTGTTTGAATTTTATTATTATTGATTCATGTTCAAAACTAAATTGTGAAAATGCTTTATTTTGTTTTTAACTTCGTCTTAACTACATATAAAGGTATTTTGCAAAAGTTAAGTGTAAGGGAAATCTAAATCGGTTTATTAGAACAAATGAACATGAATCGTAATAATAATAAATTAACATACATATTAGTATTTGTTTGAGTCAAATGCTTGTATCGAGTCATAATGATGTTTTGCAGGATTTCCAGGAAGTAAGGTATAGGTTTTTCCAAAAATTTTCCGGAAACGTAACATGAGAATTCTGTCAGATCATTTCTGACGGCGTCAGGATTTACAACCTGACGGCGTCAGGATTTACAACCTGACGGCGTCAGGTTTAATTTTCTGAAAATTTTTGAAAGTTTTGTTTTCATAAAAAGTTTCTATTAAATCTATAACTTATAATCTCCAGGAATCTGCAAAATTATCATTCCACAAGCATTATATCCTTATATATAGAGTTTATCCCGCCGATGTTATGCAGGTTTTCGTGTTTGTTTTCTCAGGTTTAACAGGTTATTTTGGACAAGGAAATGTTTTGGATCAAGCTTATGGCGATGCATTAGTCATGGAGCTTCAACATTACTTTGGAAGAAGATCTAACCATGTTACTTCATTATCCACCGAGCGAATCAGGGGAGTATTTGATTTCATTCTTTTACTTTTTTCTTTTACATCTTGTTATTTGAACATTGGGGACAATGTTCATCTTAAGTGTAAGGGGGGTAAAAGTACGATTAGAGAATGCTATTACGCTTGATTTTTGTTTGTTTAATAGTAGATGTGTAATAAAACTAAGAGAAACACCTGTTAGGGTAATTTTAGCGCCAAATTTAAAATTTTTTACAACATTTAGGAGTGAAACTTTGATCTTAATGAGCGTCTCACGGATAGGAGTTATATGACTAGCACAAAAACCGTACCACTAAAAAAAAATTTCCACCCCCAAATATGTGAGGTTCGCCCCTAGAATTGGTAGGAAAAGCATTTATGCTATGATGTGTGTACCGGTAGCACTTAGATTCTAGAACTTGCGTTAGGACCATTCCGAGGCCACAAGTGAGACTACATTCGTGTAGTTAGATTTACTACATGATAAGAGGCATTAGGATTAACCCATTGTTTTACACCTGTGTTTTTGTTATAATTACATTGGCTACATTGGTCAAGTAATTCTCCCACACCCTTTGCGTTGTACTTATTTTTAGTACACGATACCCCTAGTACACCCCTCAGAGCCTATCTTTTCGTTTCGACCTTTAAGCATTTTACTTAAAGGAAGAATTTGTTACACCCCACTTAAATGTACACCCAAATCGCCTTAGCCTACCTTGTATGCACTCATCTTTAGTGCATTATTGTGACAACATTTGTTTAAAACCCAAGTTAATTATCTAGTTGATTACATGGTTGCTAAGTCGAGTCATATCCTTGTACATATTGTTTTGGGACGATTGGGACTCGTGGGTAAAGTACTAGTGTAATGGAGTAATGGGGAAGAACATCATTTATTACCCCCATATGTGCTAAATATTTTAAAAGTACTCCAAGTTTTTCAATTATCTTAATTCGAGTCATTAGAGTAGTAATTGTAAAGTTATGTAAAAATTCAAGTGTAAGGGGAATGCAACGCCCCTATGATGTATTATTTTGGATGGTAGGGCAAGAGTGTATGTCAAAAAAAAAAAAAAAAAAAAAAAAAAAAAAAAAAAAAAAAAAAATCGAAAAATCAAGAAAAATACAAAAAAATGAGAAAAAGAAAAATAGAAAAAAACATACGGACTACCATCCCGTTTCATTTTATGTTTATTTTATGTTTTTGTTATTTTGTTTTTAGCTTAAGATTGAGTCGAGTCTTGGCTTAGCAACATTGTATAGTACATGTAATTAATCAAGATCTTTAACTCGCCACCAGTAAAATATCCCTTATCCAACAAATCCGTGTTTATCATATCCCTACACCTAACGTTATAACCCGTTTAAAAGCCCTCTTTGATAGTTTATCTTAGGTGCTTACGCCTAGTGGAGGAGGTTTTTGATCCTTTCCCAAGCCTATGGTAATCTATTTGCTATGACAGGTAGTGAGAGATATTATCCGTTTTCATTTATGAGATTTATTTTGATGACACTTGAGAGATGTGAGTATCTAAACACTACTTGTGAGGTGCTAGTTTGTAATCTCCGAGCTTATTATGATTAAAGTGGAACGACTATTTATTGTAATTACTTTTATGTTAGCATTAAATGACCCCTAACTTGTATTTTGATTAGAATAAAAGCGCATTTGCTTGAGGACAAGCAAATCTCAAGTGTAAGGGTATTTGATGAAGCGAAAGGTGTACCGCTTTTAGGGGGTCATTTAAGCCCTAAATCTTATTTATTTGATCAAATATTGCCCTAAATCGTTCCTTTTGTCATTTTAGGTACTTTGGAGAAGAAATCTGGAAAAGGAAGCATTTTGGACGTTTTTGGAGCATAAAACTGAAGAAAACGGCAAAGTCTCAAAATTGTGCTGGAAAGTACCTTTGACGGCGTCAGGATTATCCCCAGACGGCGTCATGGCTTGGCAAAAGTGGTGGATGTGAAATTTACTCATGATAAGCCAGAGAAATTTGCATGGGAATTCTGACGGCGTCACCCTTTAATGTGATCAAGGTCGTCACGGTATAATTTAAAGAGGGACGGCGTCACGCCTAATTCTGACGGCGTCAAGCCTTGATAAGCCAGAACGGATTTTGGAGAGCTAAAGAGGGACGGCGTCAAGAAGGCCATCCGGGAACCCTAAAAGCGGCGAGGTGACGGCGTCACACTCCATAACGTGACGCCGTCAGATCTGAAAGTCTATATATAGTTTTGCAATTTTTTGTCATTAGTGTGGAACTTTGTGTGTAAGAACCCTAAGACGATTTTAGCAGCTTTTTCAAGGCTTTTTGCCTTGAGATCTTCCATGTTACATTGAAGATAAGTTATCAATTAATCATTCAATATGTCTATGTGTTGTTTGATTCTATCTTGTTCTTGTCTTTTGTTTAACATGTTAGGCTAGATTTATCTTGTGTTTGCTTAGATCTAATGAAACCTAGCTATTGATTATTGGTTATTAGTGTGTTATTAGTTGTATTGGATGATTGTTTATCTATGTTAGGCTTAAGAAAACTGGCTAACTTCCTATTCGGTAACTTGCTTGAACGTCTTAAGAAACATGAACCAATGCGTACTAAGGTTTTTATGGTTGTATTTAATGCATGAGCGAATTCTAGTGATCCCATGTTAGGAGCTTCCTAGCCGGCTCGACATAGGAGTGAAGTAGGAGTTCATAGAGTTGGGGAAGTACGTACGCCACCCCACGAATGGTATTAAGGAATACACCCGTCATCCACGCAATTAATACACACTAATCAACCGGTAAAAGATAGTTAGGGAGTAAGGAAATCTAAGTAAACACATTTCTCTCCACATAAGTTTTACCACCTTTTCATTTTCTGTTAGTTTATTTTATTTGCATTCGTAGTTATTTGGGTTAGTTGACTAGCAACTAATTCCGCCCACTCTTTCAAACCCGAGATTTTACTTGCTTTCATAAAATTATAAAAACAAAAAAAGAATATACTTTCACCCTTAGACCTATTAGAGTAGTTTTTCATACCTAACGAACACTATTCACTGTGGAGAACGATCAATCCCCCGTACTTACCACTACACTATACTACATCGGTCAGGTACACTGCCTGGTGGGGTTGTAAGCCTCTTGAGATCCCTCGAGAGGTAAAACCTGTTGTAAGGTTGCAAAACCACGCATCAACGGCGTCAACCCTTGACGGGCCAGAGAGGATTTTGGAGGATTAAAAGGGGACGGCGTCAAGAAGGCCATCAAGAAACCCTAACCGCGGCGAGGTAACGGCGTCACGCTCTATAACGTGATGCCGTCAGATCTGTTTTCCTATATATACTTTCATAATTTTTAGTCATTAGTGTGCAACTTTGTGAGGAGAAACCCTAGACGATTTTTCTGCCATTTTTAAGGGTTTTATACCCTTGGATCTCCCATGTTCATTGAAGATAAGTAATCAATTAATCATTCAATATGTCTATGTGTTGTTTGATTATATCTTGTTCTTGTCTTTTATTTAACATGCTTGGCTAGATTTATCTTGTGTTTGCTTAGATCTAATGAAACCTAACTATTGATTATTGGTTGTTGGTGTGTTATTAATTGTATTGGATGATTGTTTATCGATGTTAGGCTTAAGAAAACTGGCTAACCTCCTATACGGTAACTTGCTTGAACGTCTTAAGAAACATGAACCAATGCGTACTAAGGTTTTTATGGTTGTATTTAATGCATGAGCGAATTCTAGTGATCCCATGTTAGGAGCTTCTTAGCCGGCTCGACATAGGAGTGAAGTAGGAGCTTGTAGAGTTGGGGAAGTACGTACGCCACCCCACGATTGGTATTAAGGAATACACCCGTCATCCACGCAATTAATACACACTAATCAACCGGTAAAAGATAGTTAGGGAGTAAGGAAATCTAAGTAAACACATTTCTCTCCATATAAGTTCCACAACCTTTTTATTTTCAGTTATTTTATTTTATTTGCAATTGTAGTTATTTAGGTTAGTTGACTAGCAACTAATTCCGCCCACTCCTTCAAACCCGAGATTTTACTTGCTTTTATAAAAATATAAAAATACAAAAAAGAATCTTCCCTCACCCTTAGACCTATTAGAGTAGTTTTTCAATCCTAACGACACTATTCCCCTAGAGAACGATCAATCCACCGGTACTTGCCACTACACTATACTACATCGGTCAGGTACACTGCCTGGTGGGGATTGCAAGTCTCTTGAGATCCCTCGAGAGGTAAAACCTGTTGTAAGGTCGCAAAACCACGCATCAAGTTTTTGGCGCCGCTGCCGGGGAATAGTTATTGTTTAGGTTGAATTTTTATCTTATTAGGTCTACTCACTAGATTCCTTTCTAGTGAGATTTTTATTTTATTATTTTTCTAGGTCTTCTTTAGTCTATCTTATTTCTTTGTACTTTTGTTTGTGACACCTTCCACCTACCTCATGAGTAATAGTGATCGCTTGATCCCTGTTATTCGTATTTTCCGCCGTGCAAACTTCCAACTACCCGTTCCCGCCCCCATCGTAGAAAACAACAACCTTTCACCCGACCACCACTTTGGTAACAATTCTGAGATGGAGGAGTCTGACCATGAGAATGACTATGCAGTTAGTCCATTGTACGACTCAGACTCCGATGAGGATGCTGGTAATGGAGAAGTAGTTAACGAGGTATGGGGGAAAGAGGAAATTGATCCCTTTAAGTATGTTGACCCTCGGACTAAGATCGAAAAGGATAGCCTCTTTAACATGCAATTTCCGTGTAAGATCGGTTATCATAGTTTTCATGCTTATCTTAACTCACCTTTGCCTATGAACATTATCTCTCACGCTAATTATAATAAAATCATGGTAGATAAGCTAGAATATCATGGAGATAACATTGTTGCTAGGATTAAGCCACTACACGTATTCGTAGGAAGTTTTGTGTATTTGGTGGATTTTATGGTTATGGAGAACTTAGGAGAATTTATTGATAACAAATTAACCCAAGTCATTTTTGGAGAACCCTTCAAAAGGTTGACCAACCTTGACGAAAAACTTGTGGACGGGTTAATTACATTCTCGGATGGGGATGAAGATTTTGTTTACCAAATGCCCCGATCACATCCTAGGTTTAAGAACTTCTCCATTGAATCTTGCAATAGACTTGTGCCTATTGACTTGTTAAGTGAGAATGATAAGAGAAAGGGGCTCAAATATCCACATGAGAAAAATAAGAGATATTATCATGGATGTCTGGAGCTGAATGATGAATACAAGAAAGATGAGGCAACAATTAGATGGCTCACACTCGGATACGTGAGCATAAGCGACACAAGATAAGCCTGACTTTGAGTCTAGCTACAAGACTCATTAATAAAGAAAAGCGCTTCTTGGGAGGCAACCCAAGCTTTATTTGCTTTGTGTGTTTATTTATTTGTTTGTTTGATTTTATTTGCTTCCGTATGTGTGTTTAATTTTTATTATTATTGATTCATGTTCGAAACTAAATTGTGAAAATGCTTTATCTTGTTTTTAACTTCGTCTTAACTACATATAAAGGTATTTTGCAAAAGTTAAGTGTAAGGGAAATCCAAATCGGTTTATTAGAACAAATGAACATGAATCATAACAATAATAAATTAACATGCATATTAGTAATTGTTTGAGTCAAATGCTTGTATCGAGTCATAATGATATTTTGCAGGAATTCCAGGAAGTAAGGTATAGGTTTTTCCAGAAATTTTCTGGAAACTTAACATGAGAATTCTGTCAGATCATTTCTGACGGCGTCAGACCCCAGTCTGACGGCGTCAGGTTTTAATTTTCTGAAATTTTTGAAAGTTTTGTTTTTCTACCGGAATCATAAAAAGTTTTTATTAAATCTCTAACTTATAAACTCCAGGAATCTGCAAAATAATCATTCAACAAGCATTATATCCTTATACAGATTTATCCCGCCGATGTTATGCAGGTTTTCTTGTTTGTTTTCTCAGGATTAACAGGTTATTTTGAACAAGGAGATGTATGTGGAATCAAGCTTTTGGCACTGCTTTAATCTTGAAGCTTCAACATTACCTTGGAAGAAGATCTAACCATGTTACCCCTTTATCCACCGAGCGAATCAGGGGAGTATTTGATTTCATTCTTTTACCTTATTTACTTTTACATCTTGTTATTTGAACATTGGGGACAATGTTCATCTTAAGTGTAAGGGGGGGTAAAGTACGATACCTTAGAGAATACAATTGCACTTGATTTTTGTTTGTTTGATGGTAGATGTGTAATAAAACTGAGAGAAATACCTGTTAAGGCAATTTTATTGCCAAATTTAAATTTTTTTACAACATATAGGAGTAAAACTTTGGTCTTAATGAGCGTCTCACGGATAGGAGTTATATGACTAGCACAAAACCGTACCACTAAAAAATTTTCCACCCCCAAATATGTGAGGTTCACCCCTAGAATTGGTAGGAAAAGCATTTATGCTATGATGTGTGTACCAGTAGCACTTAGATTCTAGAACTTGCGTTAGGACCATTCCGAGGCCACAAGTGAGACTACATTCGTGTAGTTAGATTTACTACATGATAAGAGGCATTAGGATTAACCCATTGTTTTACACTTGTGTTTTTGTTATAATTACGTTGGCTACATTGGTCAAGTAATTCTCCCACACCCTTTGCGTTGTACTCATTTTTAGTACACGATACCCCTAGTACACCCCTCAGAGCCTATCTTTTCGTTTCTAACTTTAAGCATTTTACTTAAAGTAAGAATTTGTTTACACCCCACTTAAATGTACACCCAAATCGCCTTAGCCTACCTTGTATGCACTCATTTTTAGTGCATTATTGTGACAACATTTGTTTAAACCCCAAGTTAATTATCTAATTGATTACATGGTTGCTAAGTCGAGTCATAACCTTGTACATATTGTTTTGGGACGATTGGGACTCATGGGTAAAGTACTAGTGTAATGGAGTAATGGGGAAGAACAACATTATTACCCCCATATGTGCTAAATATTTTAAAAGTACTCCAAGTGTTTCGATTATCCTAATTCGAGTCATTGGAATAGTTAATTGTAAAGTTATGTAAAAGTTCAAGTGTAAGGGGAATGCAACGCCCCTATGATGTATTATTTTGGATGGTAGGGCAAGAGTGTATGAAAAAAAAAAAAAAAAAAAAAAAAAAAAAAAAAAAAAAAAAAAAAAAAAAAAAAATCAAGAAAAATACAAAAAAATGAGAAAAAGAAAAGTAGAAAAAACATACGGACTACCATCCCGTTTCATTTTATGTTTATTTTATCTTTTTGTTATTTCTTTCATTAGCTTAAGTCGAGTCTAGTCTTGGCTTAGCAACGCCATATTGTACATGTAATTAATCAAGATCTTTAACTCGCCACCAGTAAAATATCCTTTATCCAACAAAACCGTGTTTATCATATCCCTACACCTAACGTTATAACCCGTTTAAAAGCCCTCTTTGATAGTTTATCTTAGGTGCTTACGCCTAGTGGAGGAGGTTTTTGATCCTTTCCCAAGCCTATGGTAATCTATTTGCTATGACAGGTAGTGAGAGATATTATCCATTTTCATTTATGAGATATACTTTTATGACACCTGAGAGATGTGAGTATCTAAACACTACTTGTGAGGTGCTAGTTTGTAATCTCCGTGCTTATTATGATTAAAGTGGAACGACTATTTGTTGTAATTACTTTTAAATTAGCGTTAAATGACCCCTAACTTGTATTTTGATTAGAATAAAAGCGCATTTGCTTGAGGACAAGCAAATCTCAAGTGTAAGGGTATTTGATGAAGCAAAAAGTGTACCGCTTTTAGGGGGTCATTTAAGCCCTAAATCGTATTTATTTGATCAAATATTGCCCTAAATCGTTCCTTTTGTCATTTTAGGTACTTTGGAGAAGAAATCTGGAAAAGGAAGCATTTTGGACGTTTTTGGAGCATAAAAGTGAAGAATTCGACAAAATGCCAAAGCTGCTGGAAAAGTACACGTGACGGCGTCAAGGATTGCTCCTGACGGCGTCACGGCTTGGCAAAAGAGGTGGATATGACAAATACACGTGACGCGCCAGAAAGTTTTACAAAGAAAGTCTGACGGCGTCACCCTTTAAGGTGATCAAGGCCGTCTCGTGCTAAGACAAAGAGAGATGGCCATCAGGATTAAAGAGTGACGGCGTCACCCTTAACCTTGACGGCGTCAACCCTTGACGGGCCAGAGAGGATTTTGGAGGATTAAAAGGGGACGGTGTCAAGAAGGCCATCAAGAAACCCTAACCGCGGCGAGGTGACGGCGTCACGCTCTATAACGTGACGCCGTCAGATCTGTTTTCCTATATATACTTTCATAATTTTTAGTCATTAGTGTGCAACTTTGTGAGGAGAAACCCTAGACGATTTTTCTGCCATTTTTAAGGGTTTTATACCCTTGGATCTCCCATGTTCAATTGAAGATAAGTAATCAATTAATTATTCAATATGTCTATGTGTTGTTTGATTATATCTTGTTCTTGTCTTTTATTTAACATGCTAAGCTAGATTTATCTTGTGTTTGCTTAGATCTAATGAAACCTAACTATTGATTATTGGTTGTTGGTGTGTTATTAATTGTATTGGATGATTGTTTATCGATGTTAAGCTTAAGAAAACTGGCTAACCTCCTATACGGTAACTTGCTTGAACGTCTTAAGAAACATGAACCAATGCGTACTAAGGTTTTTATGGTTGTATTTAATGCATGAGCGAATTCTAGTGATCCCATGTTAGGAGCTTCTTAGCCGGCTCGACATAGGAGTGAAGTAGGAGCTTGTAGAGTTGGGGAAGTACGTACGCCACCCCACGATTGGTATTAAGGAATACACCCGTCATCCACGCAATTAATACACACTAATCAACCGGTAAAAGATAGTTAGGGAGTAAGGAAATCTAAGTAAACACATTTCTCTCCATATAAGTTCCACAACCTTTTTATTTTCAGTTATTTTATTTTATTTGCAATTGTAAGATGTTTATTAGATTAATATATGAGTTGTCATGATTATTAAATTCTAACACTTGTTTGTAACGTTTTAAACTATAGTAACTTAGGCGAACATTTTTCCAAACTTTAGTAACTTATTTGTATATTAACCCTTTACTCTCCTTTTTATTTTTTATTTTCTTTACCCATCATTTCTATCCTACCATTAAAAATCTCGAGAACCCAAAACCCCCCAAACTGTCCTCACACACACACAAACAGTCAACCAACCTTCCATACAGACCCTTACATTACACGTTGACGTCACGTTTCAAACTCCCTTCCTTCCTTCTTTCCAGATTGAATAAAAAAAAAAGAAAATTACTAAAAAAGTAGAAAAATCCAAGCTTGATCCAGTATATAGTCATTTTCAACACCGTTTCCCCAAAATGGTCATGCTAGACTGCTCAACTGCTCGACTTCATTCAAATTTTGACACGTGTCATTCCTTTGGCTGCTCAACTGCTCGACTTTGACTGCTCAACTGCTCGACTCCACCCAATTTTTGACACGTGTCATTCTTTTGTACTTTTTCTGAAAAAAATACAAAGGAATGACACGTGTCAAAATTTTGGTGGAGTCGAGCAGTCGAGCATGACCAAAATGAAAAAATGATGCTAAAAGTGTCTACATAAGGAATCAAGTTTGAATTTTTCTACCTTTTTGGTAATTTTCTCTAAAAAAAATGATATGCAACAACAATCACAATCACAATCACAAACTACTATTAATAAGAACAATAACTTTATTATTACTAATTGTACCATCGATTAAAGGAGCTATTCACACCTCAGTTAAACGCCTTTTTATTTCACGGTGGTAGCGAAGGCTTATTCGCTTCTAAACATTTTAATCAAACTAATAATTCTAATTCTAATAATAATATTAATGATTCATGTTACACTTACTTCAACTATTGAAGGCAAATCATTCATCAGGTCCTAATTTCATTTAGAATTATAGTTACTCTAATTGATCTGTGTTTGTTAGGTTAGTTAGTTACTACTTTTAATAGTGAATTTTTGAGTTTTTAGAGCTTGATATATCAGTTTTCGATACCTGTTTTCACGTTTATTAGGGAGTTTGTTTGTGTACATGATTAATTACTAACGATGTTTTTTGTAGAATGGGATAAGGTTTGTGTAAACATATTCGTAACGTTTTTCATATCATAAAACTCAACAAACGATTTCAATAAAAAATATTAAAAAAGTTAGAAAATAGTGCAGGTCATTTTGCAAAAGCCTGTTTTTTCAAAAGGGTCCACACCCATATACCAATCACTAAACAATTCAAGATTTCAACCCAAACTTATCACCGCTGGTCATACCTCTCAAAACATATTTCTACTATGGATAAACTTATTCATAATGATGCTTATATCATAAAACACAACAAATATTTAAAATAAAAATAATTATAAAAAAAGTTAAAAAATAGTGTAGACCTCTTTAAGATTTTAAACATTTTTCATTCCAACTATAATTGAAATGGCTGCAGAGTTTACAAACCTATAAACATCTCAAAAATTCTTAGACCTATTTGGCTATTTATAAAACATCATAATGAATGCTTTAAGTAGGTGTTTTTTAATTCACAATGAGTGACTAAAATTTGTCAATCTAAAAAAATAAAAGATGATAATAATATACAACAAATCACATCGTAATAATATACAATAAAAGATGATAATGATATGACACCGATGCGGCCCCAAATCACCATACTCCCTCCTTTCACCTCCCGCACTCCCTTCACTTGAATTCAATAAATTTGCACTCCCGTTACTCCCACTTTCCGACACCCGTTGGTGGACCAACCTATGTTTAAACTCAACAACAACACAAACCATATGCAACAAACACTGAAACCCATAGCCAACAATCCAAACCCTCAACGGCCTATTGGGATCCTCATTACTACTCATAAACAAAACTGAAAGCGAGACGACAATAAACGCAAAGTTCCAAATCAAGTTTAGGATAACCACAGGACGTGAGTAAGCCCAATCTAATTGCCTCTCTTTAATTTGCTCAGCTACTGATTCTCTGACACGCATTGAAGGCTCTCGAAGCATTCGACGACAGCTTGAGCGACGCAGGAAGCGTGCCGCACCGCGTAAGGAGGGTGTTTGGGTGAATTGACAGTTAGGGTGTAAGGGTGTTGTTTGGTTGGTGGATGAGGATGGTGATTGGGATGACATAGTGGGTGTTTGGATTTGGGTGAGTGAAAGTGAAACCCTAGTTTTTTTAATTTTGATAATTTAAAAAAAAATAGGAAGAAGAAAAAAAGAAAAAAAAAAAAAGAAAAAAAAGTAAGAATGTGTTATCGATGAAGATGGGATGACAGGTGTGTTTCTTGGAAGAGATTGGTTTGGGGGTTGTTTGGTTTGGGAGTTGGGGATGAACATGGTTCTAAAAGGCACGCAAATGCCCCGCAAAGGCGAGAGGCTTGGTCATGCCGCCACGCCACACGTTATTTCGTCTTATGTCACTTCTTTTTGTAAACTAAATATATATGAAATATGATATAAATATTTTTGTGGAAACCATAGAGGGGGGGGGGGTGAATACGTTTTCGTTTAAAAAACTTAAAACTTTTGTATCAAATTTTTGATCAAGCTTGACGTAATATGAAAAGTGCCAATTATAGTCTATGACTATATAGATAATATAAAACATACAATAACACTCATTGGCACACCACAAGCATAATCATCAAGCCACATCACAAGCATAAACATAATGTAAATATAAGCGATAAGTAAAGTAAAGAAAGTGCAAACCAAACATGAGGATTTATAGTGGTTCGGAGAAAACCTTACACAACTCGAGAGTTACTTCACTAGATCAACAAGCTCCCTTCTCCGCGGAGAAAACCTTACACAACGTTTCTTATACTTTATCCGGTACAAAGCTAAATATCGAGTTCTAACACCAGTAGATCCAACCCATCGTCGCTTACACTTTTTCTGGTTCAAAGCTAAATACCGAGTCCTTCTTCGGGTACAACCAAACCCATTATGTTTTGTGGCCCAACATAACAAACCTTGCGTTTTATGGCACAAACACATAATCCATCTAATCTAGTTAGTGATACAAGATGATGTTACAAATGATTATCCAAGACAATGTGTCTGATGGATATAAATGACTAATCTAAATAAACTTCTATTGATGAGATGCCTTCAAATGGATGAAGATGATAAGATCACCAATCTTGTAGATCTTCATATATATGTACTTGTAATGGATGGAAATGGCAAGATCTTCTAAGGTTTGCTTTGGTAGATCATCATGGAAGTATGCTTACAACAAAATGAATGTTAGAAGCATTATGATCAAGGGTGTTTCATGTGTCTAACTACTGATCTAAATGAGTGAAAAAGGAAGAGAGAAAATATGTTAAAGTGTTAAAAAAAACAATGAAGAAATGTCTCACTATTTATAGGCAAAAAATGCCTCTGTTCAGCCGGATCCGGCGGATCCCTTGAAAAAAAGATTCGGCCAATGTAATCCAAAGGATCCGGCAACTGGGTAAGCCAGTCCGGATTTTGGGTTACAATTCCGGGTTTTAGGTTATGGGTCATGGACTTTGGGTAATGGGTACCCAACTTGATGTAATGCATGATGTAATGCATACTTTGGGTCATAGGTTATGGACTTTGGGTCATGGGTCATGGATTTTGGGTCATGGGTACCCAACTTGATGTCATGCATAATGTAATGCACATGGGCCATGGGTTTTGAGTCATGGGTCATGGGTTTTGGGTTATGGGTCATGGATTACCCAATACATTTTTACTTACATTATTATTTTACAATACATGCATAACTAATTAAAAAAAAATCTGGTTTAGTAAAAAAAAAAAAAAAAAAAAAAAAAAATCTGGTTTAGTAAAATATATTTTGTAAAATGTAAGTAACAAGTGTTACTTGTAAGTATTAGAAAAATGATTTTATGTAAACTTTTATACTAAAAATGTTTTAGACACAAATATGTTTAAACGACTCTAACAAGTATTCTTAATGGTTTGTTAGAGGTTTGATCATAACGCAACATAACAAACATGTACGAACCTGTGTTGTAGCATACGAGGACTCGAGATGTCGAGATGTGTTGAATGTATGTTGAGACAATAAGTGATTACGAGTAACTTGTACATTTTACGACATGTATTACAAGTTACATGTTTGTTATCAACAAAACAAACGAGACTGTATAGATTAAATATCATAATATTTGCACTAACAATTTTCATATTTTGTCCCACCTTATGTCACGCCTTATAAACGCAAAAGCTTCGCCTTAGCCGCTAAGGCGTGAGGCTTGGTCATGTCGTCACTCCATGCCTCGCGCTATTTATAACATTGGGATGATAAATCTATGATGTCACTATCGTGCGAAGGTGGGTTATGTCTAGAAGGGTGTATTAGTCATTTTCTAATAATAACAACTTACCTTAGAGACACAAATAGTAACAATCTGGTCATCAGCATCACATGACTCATTAACTTTTACTTGTTACTCTCCCGCTCCAAAATTATTATTCACCGATAAAAAACACATGGTTTAGAAAAAATGAAACCAGTACACTACTCGATCAATCAAATATTATTTCTACTTACTAAACTTTCTTTAAACTGATTGAAAAAATCTTTTAATTGATTGAAAAGAAAATTAGCTAGTTTAAGACATTTCAAAATGAAAATGTGAACAATAATTCTATACAGTATTTTGGGACATAATATTTATTTAAATACGTTAAAAACACACATAATACTTACAAACAGAATTAATTTTTCGTTAAGTCATGCTCTCATGCTGGTGACCTAACGTATGATTTGCACAAAATTGGAGGTGTTGATCCAGGTATTTAATCCCCTCGCTAAGATGCTCAGTTGACTCCTTAACCTTGATGATAAGATGGTTCATTCAATAATTCGTGGCGCTTAAGCCCCGCCTTTCGGCGTGCGAAATATCCTCTATTACACATTTACAACACCTACATTATTTGATTGGAAGAAGTTTTACATGTTCTCACAAATAACGCTAGATTACAAGCATTTCACTACATGTGTCATTTTTTTTTTTGTAAACCTAGTCATTCTAACTTGCAAATTTTTGCACTTATAAGAACTTGCAAAATGTTAACAATCGTTTGTAGTTAATTGGCTTACACTTCATATTCCAAGGATAATATACATAAAGCGATAATGTTGAGGTTAGGTTTGTAAGGACTCAACGTCTGTTTAGAAGAGTGTTTGTTCATGTCGATGTCATACTTTATAACAAGAAAAAAAACAAGAAAAACAATATTGCTTTAAAAAATAGTATTTTTCTTTTCTTTTTCTTTTTGTTTAAAAAAGTATACTATTAGAACATAGGAGAAAAGTTAATTTAGGGACTAAGTTTTTGTTGTATACTGATGGACAAATCCCCACCATCTATCTAGTTTGATCTAATGGTGGGGATTAACCTAAGATTTAATATGTCAACCTAAATCCATGTCTTTTTTTGTCTTTTTGTCTTTCTTATTTATTCATTTTTTTTTAATTCACGTTTTTCTTTTTAATTCACCTTTTTTTTTAATTCACGTTTTTTTTTAATTCACCTTTTTTTATTAAATTCACGTTTTTTTTTTCACTTTTAACGTTTTCGTCCGTTTTCTTACGATTTTGTTCGTTTTCATACGTTTTTGTCTGTTTTTTCCGTTTTATACGTTTTCGGCCGTTTTCAGACGTTTTTGTCCGTTTTCATACGTTTTCTTCCGTATTTTTAAGTTTTCGTCCATTTTTAGACGTTTTCAACTGTTTTCAGACGTTTTCGTCCATTTTTATACGCTTTCGTTCGCTTTCATACGTTTTCGTCCGTTTTTATAAGTTTTCATCCGTTTTCATACGTTTTCGTCCGTTTTTACACATTTTGTCCGTTTTCGTCCGTTTTCATACGTTTTCAGACGTTTATGTCCATTTCAAACGTTTTCGTCTGTTTTTTACGTTTTCGTCTGTTTTTATATGTTTCGTCTGTTTTTATATGTTTCCGTCCGTTTTCGTCCATTTTTGTCCGTTTTCGTCCGTTTTCAGCAGTTTTTATACGTTTTCGTCCGTTTTCTTTTGTTTTCTTCCATTTTTCATAAGTTTTCGTCCGTTTTCAGATGTGTTTTTATGCTTTCATATGTATTCGTTCGTTTTCTTACGTTTTCGTTCGTTTTCATACGTTTCTGAATATCACAATTGATATTCTTAATATCACAATTGATATTCTTAATATCACAAGTGATATTCAGAATATCACTTGCGGTATTAAGAATATCAATTGTGATATTCAAAAACATATGAAGACGGACGAAAACGTATGAAAACGGACGAAAATGTATGAAAACAAACGAAAACAGATGAAGACGTATGAAAACGGACGAGAACGTATAAAAACGGACGAAAACGTATAAAAACGAACGAAAACGTATAAAAACAGACGAAAATTTATCAAAACGGACGAAAACCTATGAAAACGGGAGAAAACGTAAGAAAACGGACGAAAACGTAAGAAAAACGGACGAATATGTATGAAACCGTATGAAAACGGAAAAAAAAAACGTAAAAAAGAAAAAAAGGTGAATTAAAAAAATATGTGAATTAAAGAAAAAAAAGACAAAAAAAAAAATAAATAAATAAAATAATAATAAAAAAAAAATAATAATAAGAAATACAAAAAGACAAGTAAAAGAAATGAACTTATGTTTATATATTACTTCAATCTTACCGCAACAAAAACTTGTCTCTAAAATAGTACTCCTAGTATTTAACTATTTTCCACAAATAGTTCCTTTTTTTTAGCAAAACAAATAATCTTTTATTAGAAAATTTTGATTTTTTTTTTTTCTGTGATGTTCAAATATATAATTTATCGACATGGACGTATAAAATTTGCAAAAAACTTTCACAATGCTGCTAATGCTTCAATACCCATAATACAACCTGTATACTACACAAATCAGAAGCTAAATGAGCTATGGAAATCGGGTCGAATGACTGAAGCACGTAACCTGTTTGACGAAATGCCGGAAAGAGACGAGTTCACGTACAATACCATGATCGCTGGTTACGCGAATTCAGGAAATGTAAGTGAAGCGCAAAAGTTGTTTAATGAGACTCCAAGCAAAAGTTCCATTACATGGTCTTCGCTTATTTCGGGGTATTGTAAAATGGGATTGGAGAATGAGTCGATGAGGCTGTTTTATGAAATGCAGTATGAAGGGTTTAAGCCGAGCATGTTTACGTTAGGGAGTGTTCTTAGGATGTGTTCGATGAATGGGTTGTTATCAAGAGGTGAGCAGGTTCACGGGTATGTGATAAAAACGCAGTTTGATGTGAATGTATTTGTGGTGACTGGACTTGTTGATATGTATGCGCAGTGTAAGAGGGTGAGTGAAGCGACATGTTTGTTTAAGATGATGTCTTATGGTAAGAATCATGTGACGTGGACTGCTATGATCACTGGGTTCTCACGAAACGCTGATCAGCTTGGAGCTATCGAGTGTTTCCGTGATATGAGGGCTGAGGGAGTTGAAGCTAATCAGTATACGTTTCCTAGTGTTTTGACTGCTTGTGGGGAAATTTTGAATTTAAGGTTTGGGGTGCAGGTTCATGGGTGCATTGTGAAGGGCGGTTTTGGTGGTAATGTGTTTGTAGAAAGTGCGTTAGTAGACATGTATGCAAAATGTGGGAACATGAACGATGCTAGGGTTGCGTTAGATTCGATGGAAGTTGACGATGTTGTTTCTTGGAACACTCTGATAGTTGGGTGTGTGCGACAAGGTTGCAAACAGGACGCACTTCTTTTATTCAAGAAAATGCATACCAAGAACATGAATATCGATGATTTTACATACCCATCTGTGCTTAACTGTTTTGCTTCCTTAAACGACTCTAATTCCTTAAAGTATTCAAAATCTGTTCATTGTATGGCTGTGAAAACCGGGTTTGTAGGACATGTCTTAGTATGCAATGCGCTTATGGATATGTACGCCAAACGGGGTGAATTAAGGTGTGCTTTTAAGGTGTTTAATAACTTGGAAGAAAAAGACGTGGTCTCATGGACTTCATTAGTCACTGGCTACACTCACAATAATGCCCACGAAGAAGCTCTAAAACTATTCTGTAAAATGAGAATATCAGGAATTAAACCGGACCAAATTGTGACTGCCAGCATATTTAGTTCGTGTGCAGAACTCACTGTTCTAGATTTTGGACAACAAGTTCAAGCCGATTTCATTAAATCAGGTTTACGCTCATCTTTATCTGTTGATAACTCTCTTTTAACAATGTACACAAACTGTGGTTGCTTAGAAGATGCTAGCAAAGTTTTCGCTTCTATGGATACCAAGAATGTAATAACATGGACCGCACTAATCATGGGCTATGCTAAAAATGGCAAATCAAAAGAATCGTTGGTGTTCTACAAACAAATGATTGACAGTGGTATAAAACCTGACTTCATAACTTTCATCGGGTTGCTATTTGCTTGCAGTCATGCTGGACTAGTGGATCAAGCCCGTGAATACTTCGACTCAATGGTCAACTTTTACCATATAAAGCCTGGTCAAGATCACTACGCTTGTATGATTGACCTTTTAGGGAGATCAGGAAAGATACACGAGGCAGAGGAGCTACTAAATAACATGTTGGTTGAACCTGATGCAACTGTATGGAAAGCATTGCTTTCGGCTTGTAGGGTCCACGGAAAACTAGAACTTGCAGAAAAGGCGGCGAATACCCTTTTTGAGTTGGAACCTCAAGATGCTGTTCCATACATTATGCTATCAAATATGTACTCTTCAATGGGAAAATGGGAAGATGCTGCCAGAATTCGAAGTTTAATGAAATCAAGAGGTGTAAGTAAGGAACCGGGGTATAGTTGGATGGAAATCAATAGTAAAGTCCATTCCTTTATGTCTGAAGATCGAACTCATGAAAAGTCAAACTTGATATATTCAAAGATTGATGAGGTTATGACATTAATTAGAAAAGCTGGTTATGTTGCTGATATGAATTTTGCGTTGCATAATATTGATGAAGAAGGTAAAGAACTTGGTCTTGCTTATCATAGTGAGAAGTTGGCAGTGGCGTTTGGGCTTCTGGAATTGCCGCAGGGAATGCCTATAAGAATTTATAAGAACCTTCGTGTTTGTGGCGATTGTCATACTGCAATGAAGTTTATATCAAGTGTTTATGGCCGGACTATAATCTTAAGAGATTCAAAACGGTTTCATCACTTCAAAGAAGGGGTTTGTTCTTGTGGAGAGTATTGGTAAACAAAGTTCATTTGCTGCTAACTAGCCTTCACTATATGTCATGATGAGAAACGATGATGTGACTATATGGAGATCAAAAACAAAAAATGAAAATGAGATTGCCAAGCTACAAGTAACTTTTCGGCATCAATTGCTGGTCCTTTGAATCATGGTGACAGGAAGAGTTCAGCAATAGGAGATCACATTGGTTGACGGATACCATAACTCCATAAGAGATGAGCCGTTGGTTGTTTGATAAAGGGAAATGCAAAATTAAGAACTTTTCAAAAGCGATAATTACATGACGGATACAGGTTTAGCAGTGAGTTTACACAATACAGCATCGATTATTACCTTGAGTTTTTGTTGTAATTTTCTTTTAAGATCAACAAACTCTATACTTAAAAACTCATTTGACATGATTTAGATTTTGATGCTTCTTTGAAAAAAATCAGTTAATAGTACATTATTTGAATAACATTTGATATTTGAATTCCATATATGCCAAAGGGTCGTTAAACAAACTCCATGTAAAGCTCTCCTAACCCATTTGTCTTTAATGAACTCCAAAGATCCCATGAGAATGTCAGACAATGAGGGATTAAACAACTTGGGGGATCCCCACCAGGTACAAAATCTTAACCCAAAGGCTCTTTACTCTAGGGCACAAGAGCAAACAATGATCCCTATATTCAGAGAGAGGATTGCTTATTGTATTGTAATGAAGACATATTTCCCGTGGTTCACAGAATTTATTTATTGTGGATTTCAAACAAGGCTTATAAGTACCGGGTTACATGGAATCGGTGGATACATTCTCCTGCGGATATGAGACCTCCATAGATATAGGCTTCTTTTTGGTGTTTTGTTTTTCGTTGTTTTTTTCCTCTTATTTTATTTTTGTTTCTCTAGCTCAGAGCCTTATGTTTGTATGAGAGCCTTATGTTTGTATCAGAGCCTTTTTTCTTTCGCCCGTGGCTTTTAATATCATTGCCATTTCCAAAAAAAAACAAAAAAAAAAAAAAAAAAAAAAAAAATAAATAAATAAATAAATAAAAACATTCGATATTTAAAACTCAGTACATAATTACTTTCACAATTATTTATGACAATGACAATTACAAATATAACGAGTGGACGTCGCATTCATTTTCAGAAGTCAAAGAGATGGAAGCGATATTCTTAACTTGAAGTGGTAAGATTGTAACGTCTACTTTTTCACGTCTATGCAAAATATAATAAGCAGTGAAATAAAGAAAAAGGTATAAAAAAACGAAAAAATCAAATTCATTAGAAATAAGTTTCCATGTTGTAAGCAATCCGTCTCACGAATCGAAATTAGCTACACCAGATCTATACACGGAAGAAGCATAATAATCCCCCCATATTCGTTACAGTTAAAGATAAAACCAACCTCCATCCATGAATGAGGCGGTAAGAAACTTGAATTAGATAGTGTTGCAGCTCACCAAAAGACAGAAAGAGCAAGTATAATGATTGACTATTATGGGCAAAGTATTCAAAAACCCGACTTTCCTTTCAGTACGCCTATGGACATGACACACACATACTCTCTCTTCATCACATTATTCATTTTCTAGCATGTTTGGGTATCAACCGTTGAAGTAGTTCTGGAGATGCGTGCGCAATCTCTGTTAAGAAAGTTTTACATACTTCTATCAATATAACAAGCAGAAATCATAAAATATCAAACAATTTAACACATGAGAGATGCACGTACCTTGTTGTGTGAAGTTAAATAGGGGAGGAAGGGGTTTGCCATCTGGAAGAGTTGTGGTTGGGTCTCTTAGCTCGTCAAAGAACGGGTGAGTACAGGCCTCCAACTGTAGAACAGAATGGTCTACTCTTAGTACATGTTTATTGTCGAAATGCTAATTATAATTATAATTAAATGATTAAAATGAAAATAAAGTACACTATTTAGGTTCACTTACAGCGCTACATCGCAGTTTTGGCGAGTACTGGAGCAGACGGGAGACGAGATCAATTGCTTCAGATGGCATGTGCTTTTTAAATATCTGAAAGAAAAAAAAATGTAAGTTCCTTGATTTTTAAACTAGTTTCCCATTAGAAACAACAAAATCATTAAAGTCAATTCTTGATCATCAGCATACCTTGTGCCACGGGTGAGCCTTGATTTGTGGGAACTTAAACTCAGTGTAATGAGGATTCATGCACTTGATTTCTTCACGTGTTGGCGTTCCCAAGATCTAAACAAAAATATAAGAGCTATTGTTAGAATAGGCTTTTCAGACTGTCATGTGAAAACAGAGAGCAACAATGTATTCAGATTACGTACCTTGATTATCTCTACCAGTTGATCTACACCACTTTCACCAGGGAAAAGAGGCTGCAAATAATGAATCACTCATAGTGATTAGAACACGCAAAATGAATCTACAAACTTTCAAATTGACTAAAGATAAAATGTAAACACTAAACAATAAATGCATAGAATTAGGTGCCAACCTGTCCAAGGAGTAGCTCGGCCAAAACACAACCTGCAGACCACATGTCGATTGCATTGGTGTATTCAGTTGCTCCAAAGATCAACTCAGGAGCCCTGTAATATCTAGAACAAATGTAGGATATGTTTGGTTCACCAGGTACCTGCAGTTGCACATTAAAATCTCAATACCTAACATAGTAACAGATGAAATTGAATTAAAATAGTCCAGTAGTTTTGAAAACTTACCAACATCTTTGCGCTCCCAAAATCACATAGTTTGAGCTGATGAGTTTGTGGGTTAACCTGCAACCAACAAGATTATTCAGATATTAATACATCATCATTCATCAACAAGATGAGTGTAAAACGAGTATTCTAAACTAATTTATATGCTATTAATAAATCTTACCAGTAAATTTTGTGGCTTGATATCACGATGGCAAACACAGATGACGTTGTGAATGTAGTTAAGCCCACGGCAGATCTGAGCACATGATATGAGATAGTTAACAGATGTGTGGTTGTACCAGTCAGCGAACAGTACAAAATTTAGTAAGAGCTTCACCTGATATGCGTACAATTGGACATATAGCATTGGCATGTGTTGGTTCATCCTGACATAGTGCCTAGACATCCTATAGACGGTTTCGGGTACATATTCCAAGACAACGTTCAGGTACACTTCATTTTTGTCGGTTGTTGAATAGAAACAGTTTTTCAGTGGAACAACGTTAGGGTGATCTAGCAAACGCATGATTTGAAGTTCCCTGTTCTTGTATCGCTTGTCTTGTAGAACCTTCTTTATAGCAACAGCTTCACCTGTTTCAAGGCATTTGGCCTGAAAATAAAACAGGATAATTATGTTGTTAGTATAATCTCCATATGTCTAAATCATGAAGTAGAACAAAAATATATGTTTAGAACCATAAAAATCGCATGTCAATTACCTGAAAGACGACACCAAATGAACCAGTACCAACAACACGCTCCGCCATGTAAGAGAAAGTCTGAACACGGTAGATTTATTTGTTAGATGTCAGCCTTTTAGTTACTGAATAATCCAGCAGTAAAACTAGCAAATATATTCATAGTACAACAAGATAAACGATCACCTGTTTTGGTTTTCCATTTTTACCACCAACTGAAGTAACAATAATTTGACCAGTTTCAGTACCATTACCATTTACAAGGGTCGCCTCAAAATCCTACATACAAATAATCATACATCAGTATCCAAACATTTCATGGTATAAAAAACAATTCAGTATAACATGATTAGTATCTTACTATCTTATGATATGATTATACTGTCTTACCTTATCATCAGAATTATCATCTTTAATTTTCATGCTATGCATGTCTTTTGTCAGATTGTCAAAGTCAGTTTTCCCAAATTTAGCACTGGCGTTGGAGACGCTACCAGCCATCTTTGCAGCTCGAGCACTACCAGGCTGACTCAAGGATTCTTGCTTTCCCCTCTTACTGTTATCCCCACTCTACAAAACCAAAGAATTCAACATGTCATACATATATTCACAAAAAAGGGCAACGAATGTACATACATATACATACTCGACACAGTTGTTACTTACAAAGTTGAGCTTTAATCCAAAACCTCACAATGACTCTTATCATATTAATACTAATCATATCCGCAATGATTTAGACATCTTGATAAACAAACAATAATGACGATATTGATGAATCATCACAATACTAATTTAATATGATTAGTTTATTATACTAATAGCCATATATAACAGCTTAAACAAAGTCATAAAACACAATAAAATAAACATTCTCCCAAAAAAAAAAACAAGTTTATTCCAAATATCTTATTAGCAAGAAACCAACACCAAACAACAAAAATCATAACAATAACAAAACAATTTACATCAGACCAATCACCACAAACCTTATTTAAACATAAGAATAAGAATAAATAAATAAATAAAAACTTAAAATCATAAAAAAAAATACGAAATTCAACAAATAAAAAAGAAAAAAAACTTACGGTGGTATCAGAAACAGAAGTACGACCAGATGCAATACTCTTCAAACGCCTCATCACATTCATCTTGTCTTATTAATTTATAATTTATATATAAATTAATCAAATCGTAACCCTAATCACCCTTTCAATAGATCTCACAACAACAAACTTATTTATTAGTTTTTATAAAACCTTAAACAAATTATAAAAAGTTTTTTTTATGGAGGAGGAAACTGCGATGTTTTACGACACGCAATCCTCCTCCACCTTAATAAAACTTGTTGTTTTTCTTCTTTCGAAAAAGTGAATAGTTTAGTTATGTTTTCTGGTCAATGGTCAAACCTGATTTAAAGCATTCTTTCCCTTTGCCTCTTTTCCTACACCAGTCAAACTTTTACTCTCCTCCGTTGGATTTTTACATCTACGGTTGTGATTAAATGTACAGCTGGATGTTGAATTAATTGGGATAAGATATTTTAGATATGTGTACAAGTGGTGATGCGTGATGTACAAGTGGTGAATGGGTGTTGGGTTGGGTTTTGTAAAGTTTGGTGTGGGGAGTGGAGTTACGTGAAATGAGGTGATTATTCGCCGATATTGAATGTTGTCCATACGAATTTCTTTTCTTTTTTTTTTTTTTTTTTTTTTTTTTTTCGTTCGTTGGCAGTTGGACAAAGTTTAAATATGTTGAATGTGAAAAGTGAAACAACACCCTGTGAATAAGAGGTTTGGTTAATTTAGGTCCTTGTAAGTTTTTTTAGTGAGTAATAGAAAAAAGCTTTACTAAACATGACTTTAAAAAATGAGTAAATGCTAGACACACATAAGAATTACACAAAAAAAATTCACGCGCTTATATGTCAGGAAGTGATTGGTCTATTTTGCTATATTTTTTCTCTTTTCTCTCTGATTAGACCAATCACTTCCTGACACATCAGCGTATGATTTTTTTTTTTTTAATTATTATGTTGGTCTAGCATTCCTCTTAGTTTAAGAATCTAAGGTAGTGTTTGTTTGATGGGATTTGCCACTGTTGGTGTAGATTCACACAAAAAAAAAGCATGTTTGGTTTAAAAGTGTGGGCAAGATTACCAAATTTTTGGCATAAGCGAATCCACCCTATAATGCCAGAATTTGAAAATAAATTTGTTGTATCAATTTGTCTTTTTCAAACAAGATGGGGCCTCATTTAATTTACACCACTCAACCTAATTTAAAATTTGTTTTATAATAAGAAAGTTAATTAATATTCTTTTATACATTTTTTAAATTATAATATTATATCATTTATATATTTTCTTTCTCCTACCTTTTTTCTTAAAACTTACACAAAATCCAAATCAAAATCCAAATCCTAATCAAAATCTAAATCCATATCCAAATCTCTTAACAAGCCAAACGGACCCTAAAGTCATGTTTAGATGAAGGTACATTCAAATAATTAAAGTGGTTATCAAAGAGGTAGTGAATTACTCAGAGCAATTGTAATGCAAAACGTACAGAAGACTTTTTACTATTCAAATACACTAAGTGATTTGAATGACTTCACTTAATTTGACAAAAACTTTGTTAATGACTTTTAGAAAGATAGTTTGGTAAAGAACAAGCATTTGATAACAAATGACACGAGTAGCTCTTATTATATGAGGACTTGTCGAGAAGGTTTGTAAAGCTTTTGAAAAACTTATATGCATTGGAGAAAGTTTGTAAAAATGACTTTTTAAAGAATAAAAGTTATAGAAAACTTGATTGTGTTAAATGCATCAAGTCTGTAAAAACTCAATGCCTTTTTGATGCTTTTACCATCAAGTATAGCACAAGTTGTATATGTCTATATTTCTCAAACTACCTTGAAAACTATGTTTATCAAATTTCTTGTAAATATCATTCAATTAAATGAATATATTTTTTTATCTAAAATGAATAATTACTTAGAAATGTATCTAACTTGTCATGTTTTGCAGTTTTGTGTAAGCTAATTTTTGCAAATTTGTGCTACTTTTTAATTCTATATGCTCCTTCTACTCGGTGACCTCCTTAGCAAGCTATAGATTAATTTATATATTTTACATTATTATTGTGTGTCATGTCACTAAATATATCTACTTCAAACTTTTAGGGGCTGTTTGTTATGAGGTTTTTGATTTGGTGGAATGGATTGATTTATTAAAAGTGTTGTTTGGTTCAAAAGTGTAAAGATGATACCAGGGAATTAACACAAAAACTCATTCCACAGGCCATGGGTGGGTTTCCATCAAATGGAGTATGATTTTCTGACATGTCCCACACTGGTATGTGCTTAAACACATACCTTTTCTTGACCAAAACCGGACCAAAATAACCAAAAACCCGACCAAAATGCCAAAAGATATTGTGTTTTTGTGTTTTTGCATGTGCAGGGATGGATATCGTGAAAATTAACAAAAGACACAAGAAAATCAAGAAAACGAGCACGAGATACGAATAGGCTCAGAACCGGACCCGGGAAAGACATGCTTGGTCAATTAGTCAAGAATCACCCTTAGATCATTTATGATAAAAATGGCAGTAAGGTCCCTTAAAATTCACAATTTACAAGAATAGTCCCTAGAACTTTTTACTTAAATTCATTAAACCTTAACTACTAAAAACCCGGATCCAAACTTTAATTCAACCCAACCCACACCTTAAAAACGAGCCCAACCCCTTATTACACCTATCCGGCCCGCCCACTAACCTCAACCCGAGCCCACTCTCCAAAACCTTATCTTCGGTCAAATTTATATTCGGTCAAAAGAAGTTAGAAAAGATAAAAATAAAAAAAAAACAAACACACCTTTACCATTCACCCTCTTATCTCTCTCTCAAAAATAACCCGATCCCCAATTCATCCACTATGAACCCTAATTTACCCAACTTAAAAATTACTACAATTAAGGGTACAATAGTCAATGATTGGATCTTCTAGAAGACCCTGACAGATAGAATGACACGTGGGAGCAAGTTATTGGACCGAACACGCATCCATTTGTGATCGTACGGTGGAAAGCTAAAGAATGAAGAGCAAGATGATCGAAGGGTGTTGATGGAGCTAATATTCACGCGGATTGCCAACGTGGCATAGCCCAGAAGGTTCGGATCGAGTCTATAAATAGAGGAGAGGTTATCTCATTTTCGTATGTAATTTTTATTTTAGCAAAGTTATGCTGTCAAAATGTTTTCTTAATTTTCATTGTAATTTTCTTAAGTTTGTTTAATTCTAAAGTCTGTTTCGGATATTATTTTGTAATTGTTAATTTGAATTAATGAAAGTTTTAGTTGTAATATTTTAATTGTTGTTCAAGATTGATTAATATTGTGTTCGGTAATTTAGTGTTTCATTCGATTTGAGTTTTGTAAAATTTAAAGTTTTAATGCAAGTTAAATTTTGAAGTTACTTTTGTTATCCGAATTCTCAGTTAGACAAAATTAATTTCAGTATTTAGATTATTTAATTTGTTGAAAGTTTCAATTTGAGTTTATATTTGTTATCCGAATTCTCAGTTAATTTGAGGTTTTTCTTTTGAAGTTTAAATTGAGTTTTGAGTTTTTCTGTTTATTTGTTTTAACATCTGATCAATCAAAAAAAAAAAAAAAAAAAAAATATTCTCTGATAAGTAGATAAGTTGGTGAATAAGCTGTGGAATGGTGTGGAAAAAGCTGATGGAAGGAAGAGTTGTTCATTTGGGATTTATATTGGCTTAATAGCCTGGGTTGTTTGAATATTCTGGGATCTCCAAATAAGGTAGCAGGATGAGCTAGTGAGTGCAGTTTTCTTTCTTTTGATTCCTGCGTTGTGTTGCTTTTCTTATTAGCTTGCTCATTTTTATTCATAGTTCATAGGTAGTCTGCTGTTTTTAATTAATATGGATAGTTGTTAAGCTGAAGTTAGTTATTGATTAGAGTTGCTGGTAATTTGATGTTAGTTTGAGAGTAAAAATCTCCTTGTTAAATTGTTGCTTAGCTAAGTTACTGCATATTTAGTCCATTTTAGGTAGTGTTTGCTGGTTAAAAGTTTTGAAAGTTTGCTGCTATATAAGTGTTTGCCAGGAATTTTGAAATTTTGATTTACTAAATATTAGAATTAGTAGTTGTTGATTTCAGCTATTTAGTTGTTGTTTTGAAGTACTGAAACTTTTGGTAGTGTTTTTTTTTTTACTATTTTCTGTTCTAAAAATTAGTATTATTTGTTTGTTAATTGTTTTGCAAAAGAAGAAAAAAAAAAGAAAAAAAAAAATATATATATATAGTTGGGTTAATTTGCGGAATCGAACCTGGGGCTGTTGATTTTGAGAAAAACATTTTCAATTTTCAGTTATTACAATTCAGTCCTTAAGTTTCATTTTAAACAAGTTTGGTACTTGTCTTTACTTTAAAAAGAGTTAGTTTAATTATAGTTTCAAAAATTACACTTAAGTCCTTTTCTTTATTCGAAAAACGATTTTAGTTTTAATAAAGTTTCAAAAAAAATACAATTTAGTCCATGTCTTTGTTTAAAAAAGTTTTAGTTTAAATAGAGTTTCCAAAATTACATTTTCAGTCCTCGTCTTTCATAAAACCTTTATTTTCTTAAATTTCTTTTATAAAACCAGTTTTTTAATAAAATTCATTTTCGTCCCTTAGACTTTATTTTTATTTTTATTTCTATTTTAAGTATAGTTTTGCTAATAGATTTATAAATTTCGGGATTAGCCCGGGACTTGCATTTATTTGAATTTTCTTTGTGTGCATTTATTCTAATAGCGTAGATTGCTTTTAATTTTTCTTATTATAGTGTAATCAATTCTAAAAAAATAATATCTTTCACGTCACTTATTCACTTCACATTTTCACGACTCCGATTCGACAAATTCGCCGTCAAACCTTCGTTGGGAGAACGACCCGGGGGAATATTCTCACGAATATTTCTTTGGAACAAATAAAAATATAAAAACAAAACATCAATAAAATGGCGCCGCTGCCGGGGAAGGCTTGAAACGAGTGCGTCGATTTCGTCCGTTGTTTTTGTGATTTGAAGATCCTTCCTTGGAAGTTATTGTTTTTTATAAAAAATAAAAATACAAAAATATAATAAATAAAAAAACACTTTTTCTAAAGTGTTTTCACCATTAATAATAAATCCTCCGTCTTCCGTTGAAGGAGGGCGGTTGTAAACCATTCCAAATAACAACAAAACAAATCGTGAAATTAATCATTATCGGATTACTTTATTACTACAACCTAATTACGGGGTTTAAGGAAGCTTGACATTAAATTGTCGAGCTGAAGAAGGCGGGTTTTTAAGCATCTTCGGAGCTACCTTTGCCTTCCCGCCACGCTGCGCGTAGTTTTAAAGGAAACGGTTACGGTTAACGTAACGGTTACCAAAAAGAAAATAAAATATTTTGTTTTTCAATATATTAAAAAAGCCAAAAATAATTCCCAACCAAAAATACAAAAAGATTTTTGATTTCAAATTTGATTTTCCTTTTTGATTTTTGATTTTGTTTTTTTCGTTGTATGCACACACGTTCTTCTTCTTCTAATCCTCTTCTTTCACCACTATCTAATCCCGAGCGGATTATTCGTCAAAACAACCGTGTTCATTTCTCAACCGTTGAAGAAATGGCCAACAACCAACACAATCAACCCCCGCCGGTGGGTGTTGACAATCACAATCAAGGACAAGCTCCCGACCTCCGCACTATGCAAGAGTTACTCCAGTGTCCCACCGTGGGATACGGAGATGCTATTGTCATACCCCCGATTCGAAATACAAATTTTAAACTCGAGACCGGTTTAATTCAACTTGTCACGGGAAATCAATTTCATGGTTTTGATCGGGAGGATCCTCACAATCACATCCGATGGTTCAATAAATTAACCTCAACACACTACCATAAGGATGTCCCTCACGAAACAATCAAATTAATGTTATTCCCATTTTCGATCGAGGGGGCGGCCCGAATTTGGCTCGAGAAAGAACCTCCTCAATCAATCCATACTTGGGAAGATCTCGTCCATAAATTCGTGAACTATTTCTTTCCTCCGTCTAAAATGACCAATGCTAGGAATGAAATCACAAATTTCCAGCAACGATTTGATGAAAATTTCGGTGAGGCATGGGAACGATTTAAGGATCTCCTACGGAAATGCCCACATCACGGATTCTCGGAATTGCATCAAATCGATACGTTCTACAATGCCTTAACTCAATCAGATCAGGATTCACTCAATGCAGCCGCCGGTGGCAATATCATGAGTCGAATGCCGAGAGAAATTCTTTCAATTATTGAGAACAAATCTAAGGTACCTACCTCAAGGAACAAACCGGTTGTTTCTAAGGTGAGTACACAAGCTTCTAGCAGTGATGCTAAGATCGACAAGCTTGCAGATATGTTCCAAGCTTTCATTCTCTCAGAACAAAAGAAACAATCTTCTCCATCCGCTCAAGTGAAAGCGGTGCAAGAAAATTGTGTTATTTGTGGTGGTCCCCATCCATATTATGATTGTCAAGCTACCGACAGCCAAGTTTGCAATGCTACTGCAGCAGCCGCAAACTACAATCAAAATCAAGGATTCCGTCCTCAAGGTGAAGTTAACTACCGAGTTAGCAACCAAATGGGACCACCCGGTTTTACACCCGTTCAAAACAACCAAAACCGTTTACCTCAAATCAATCAAGGTTACAATCAAAATCAAAGCTACAACCAAAATCGTGGAAACAATTATCAAGCTCAACCGCAACAAGTCTATCAACCTCCTCCTCCCCAAGTTCCACTTCCTCCCGACTTTGTGAGTTATATGAAAGCAACCGATGCTAGCATACGAACTATGCAAGGTCAAATCAACAATATGAGAGCTGACTTTCGGAAGGAGATTGATACGACAATATCTCGACAAACAAACGACCTTAAGCAAATGATGAGTGGATTTTTTCAGATGAATCAACCCTCAACCTCGGGTACTTCTTCTCTTCCTAGCAACACAATTGCTAACCCTAGGGGTGATGCTAAGGCAATAACGACTCGTAGCGGTGTTTCATATGATGGACCCACGGTTCCGGCTACCGCTTCTTCTCTACCTCCCAAGGTAGCCGTCCGTGAACCCGAGGCGACCAAGGACATGGAACCTCCTACTAACAACGGAGGAACCAAAGACGTCCAACCTCCGGTCATTCATCCATCCGAACCAAAGAATGTTGAGCCTAAAGAAATTCCCGTCATAGCAAACCTTCCGTATCCTTCAAGATTAAATGATCAAAAGCTCCGCGAAAAAGCTTCAAATCAAATGGAAAAATTTTTCCAAATTTTTCAAGAGTTACATTTCGATATAAGCTTCGCGGATGCTTTACTTTTGATGCCTAAGTTTGTTTCGACTCTCAAAAGTTTGCTGAATAACAAAGAAAAATTAATTCAGTTAGCAAAAACTCATCTGAATGAAAACTGCTCAGCGGTAATTCTCAAAAAGCTTCCGGAAAAGCTTGGAGATCCCGGAAAATTCCTTATTCCATGTGAATTTCCGGGAATGGTTGAATGCTCCGCCTTGGCCGATCTCGGTGCTAGCATCAACCTAATGCCGTTGTCAGTATGGCAAAAGCTTTCTCTGCCCAAACTTACCCCCACTTGTATGACTCTCGAGCTTGCGGATCGTTCCGTCACCCGTCCCGAAGGTATAGCCGAGGATGTCTTCGTTAAAGTGGGGAAGTTCCATTTTCCTGCAGATTTTGTGGTTGTTAATTTTGACGCTGACCCCCGGGTTCCTCTCATTCTCGGAAGATCATTTTTGAGGACCGGGCGAGCTTTGATTGACGTATACGGAGAAGAAATAACTCTGCGAGTTGATAATGAAAAAGTCACATTTCAAATCAATCCGAACTCGAAACCTCAAACTGACAAATGCAATGTCGCTACGGTTGATCAAAAGTCCGATCCCGTAATTGCTCCTAAAAGAATTGATCCAAACCTTTCGAGATTCACGGTCAAGAGTATGTCAGAAAAGCGTGCTGAACTCAAGGCCATGAAAATCAATCCTGGATCGAGCAAATGGTTTGAGTGTTGTGCTGCAAATACTAAGAGTATTCTTGATGATAGTGAATCCGATTCGGAGACCACAACGGAAGAGGTGGAAAATGCTAGCTCTAAGAGCACACCTCTTGTCCCACCTCCGGAGACGGTTTATCGTGTAGAGATGGTTGATTCTGTTCTTTCCGACTCTTCCCATCCTTCTCCTCCGATTGAGGGAAGTGAAATCTCGAGGGAAGAGTTCGAGGTGTTGTCTGTTAATGCTCCAATTTCGCCGGAAATTGTTGAGACCAATAATAATTCAGGGGAAGATGTTTTGAAATTTGATGAACAATTGTTTCCCCTGGAAGATGTTAAGGAAAAACCGCCTAAATCCGTTCAATTTGTTGATTCAAAATCAGAAGAGCAAAGTAGTGGCAGTACCACTTCTTTTATTGATTCTCTTCTTGAGGAGTTCGCCGATGAACTCGCTCACATCGATCCAATCCCACCGGGGGATGAGGACGATGAGTTTGATTTTGAATCTGACTTAAGAAAATTGGAATCGTTGATGAACCATGATCCGTCTAAATATGATTCTGATCCCGAGGAGTTCGCCGATGAACTCGCTCACGATGATCCACTTCCATCATATGATGATGATCTCTTTGACTTCCATGCTAATCTTGAGGAAGTTGAAAATCTTTTGTACTATGCTCCATCATCCGATTCTTACTCCGAGCTTAATGATGATGATGACCTCTTCGATTTTAGGGCCGATCAAACCGAATGGAGAAATCTTTTATATGGCAAACCTACTGAAAAAGGCCCTAAAATTGAAACCATAACCGAGGATGCTTCAATAGTATCTCATGACTTAGTTCCTCATTCTCCCGAGGATGATTTCTTTATTGAGTCCTCCATCGAGTACCCTGCTGAGTTTTCTTGTGAGGACAAAGTATTTAAGCCAGGCTTACTCGATGATGGTGAAATTCATCCTTTGATGAAAGTGACTCTTGATACGAATTTAAAGTTTCCTGCCTCATCTAAGGAACTTTTAATTCTGGAGAAAAGTGATTCCTCTCTACCTCTTTCTGATCAAAAACTCCCATTCTGTCCGGAGTCATCTCTGCTTGAAACTTTACTATCGTTTCCAGCCGGAAACGAAGACAAATTTTTTGACCCCGGCATCACCGCTTTCATCCTCTAAAGCCGTGGGTATCTCAATCGGAGTGGAACTTTCGTGTGCTTCAATGTTTATTCAAACATCTTGAACGAAAGTCCGATTGAGATTATCTCTTCCACCTGCTCCCCCATGGACAACTAAATTCGGGGTCGAGTCAAGCTCATGTGACTCGGTTACCAAAAACAAGCGCTTCGTGGGAGGCACCCCATGCTTATCCATCTATCTTCTTTCTATTTTCTTAATAAAGAGGAGGGGATCCTCCTCCATATCTTGTGCCTCGTTGTTTTTCTGTGATGTGTCCAGGAATGCCGATGACTGAAGACTCTCGTGCTCGTAGTTTCCTTCACGCTACTCGAGTTTCATCATCCGCTGCTTATCCAATATCCAAAATCTTATCGTTTTACATCTATCTTTTGGCATAATTAATAAACGGCCTTAGATTTTTGTAGGGAGAACCCGTACCTTTAAGACATTGAGGACAATGTCTCATTCTAGTCTGGGGGGGTAATCTTGCGATTTGATTTTTGCCTTGCATTTTTGCTATTGTCTCATGCAATCCCGTTTTTCCTCAAAAATTGAAAAAATCCAAAAAAATGAGAAAATTTTAAAATTTTTTTTTGTGCAAAAATATAATAAGTTTTGACATTTTTGTTGACTTTCCGCTAGAGAGAGTAGGAATAAAATTCTGACTTGACCGGGCGTGTTGAGCCCTAGCTTGTTCCCTTAACCTTTTTTATAATCTATAAGCTTGTGCTAGTCTTTTACACAAGGAGCTAGAAAAAGCGAATTCTTTTTAAGAGTTTGCAAGTTCCCGTATTTGACTTTATATACGCATGGCTTGATTATAAGGCTAAGCATTCGCGGATCTTATTATTTAAGATTTTAAATTTGCGAAGAACGAGAAATGATAGAGTTGTTTATAAGTTAGATTGCTAAACGTGGAGTAGTTGGATCTCTTTAGAGCTCATCGAAGTTACTTGTGGCTTTTTGTTCCCATTAGCTTGTTTCACCTCAAAAATAATACTCTATAAATAATTAAAGCTATTTTGGTTTTGGCGAAATTTAGTTTTTAATCCTTCTTAAGAGAATCCTTGCTTATGGAAGTTGGGTACACATCAAGGTACTGCCAGTGTTACGGTGTAATAGACTATTCCATCTTGCCGGCTCACAACCGATGTTGGGATTGTTATAAAAGCCGTAGGACTCGGGATTTGGCAAAATATATAATAATGAATAATAATAATAATCCAAAGCCATAAAAAGTTTTCTGCATCTTGCCGGTTCGCAGCCGATGTTGTAGACTTCTAATAAAGGCAGAGGAAAAATTCCAAGGTCATAATAGACTATCACATCTTGCCGGTTCGCAGCCGATGTTGTGATTGTTATAAAGGGCCAAGGATTAATAATATGTGCTTAATAATGATAAAAATGCCAAATTTCGACTCCGAGGTATCCTAATAAAGGCTTCCGTCTCTGGACTCGTAGATGAGTTGTTTCGGTCGCAAATAAAAGGGATATTCTCAAAATCGTGTTAAATCAGAGACCTTGATGTGGACCTCATTTTTGTATGCAGCGGTTTTCGAGGGAAGGTTTGGAAACTACTTAGCGTCTAAACTAAGTATCTTTATCAGCTTAAAAAAAATTATCGAAACGAGAATTTGAAGAAATTCATTTCTCACCAAAAATAAAATAAATAGAGGAAAATAGGAATTTGGGAACGAGAAGTCCACAATTAGCTTTTTGAGTAGTGTTGGCAGTCTAACTTGTAAATGACAATGATTTCGTTTTTAAGCTTAGTTTGGGGACTCGTGAAAAATCAGGAACGACGAATTTTATCCGTATGGTCACTTCTTTATGAGTCGTGTTTCCTACTCGAAGACCCTAAAAGTTATCGAAAGATAATGATTGTCAACAAAAGCCGTCACTTGAATAATGAGAAAAATACAAAAATAGAATAAAAGGAAATTCGGGGAGTTTTTAGAACTTAAGATTTCTTGATCTCTTTTGAAAATTTTGCTACTTCTCAAAGTTAGTAAAAAGAGATTGAAAATTTTTGGTTTTGAAAACGTGTTCTTATAACATTGCATGAGGACATTGCAATAGCTTAGTCTGGGGGAATTTTGGTATGTGCTTAAACACATACCTTTTCTTGACCAAAACCGGACCAAAATAACCAAAAACCCGACCAAAATGCCAAAAGATATTGTGTTTTTGTGTTTTTGCATGTGCAGGGATGGATATCGTGAAAATTAACAAAAGACACAAGAAAATCAAGAAAACGAGCACGAGATACGAATAGGCTCAGAACCGGACCCGGGAAAGACATGCTTGGTCAATTAGTCAAGAATTACCCTTAGATCATTTATGATAAAAATGGCAGTAAGGTCCCTTAAAATTCACAATTTACAAGAATAGTCCCTAGAACTTTTTACTTAAATTCATTAAACCTTAACTACTAAAAACCCGGATCCAAACTTTAATTCAACCCAACCCACACCTTAAAAACGAGCCCAACCCCTTATTACACCTATCCGGCCCGCCCACTAACCTCAACCCGAGCCCACTCTCCAAAACCTTATCTTCGGTCAAATTTATATTCGGTCAAAAGAAGTTAGAAAAGATAAAAATAAAAAAAAACAAAACACACCTTTACCATTCACCCTCTTATCTCTCTCTCAAAAATAACCCGATCCCCAATTCATCCACTATGAACCCTAATTTACCCAACTTAAAAATTACTACAATTAAGGGTACAATAGTCAATGATTGGATCTTCTAGAAGACCCTGACAGATAGAATGACACGTGGGAGCAAGTTATTGGACCGAACACGCATCCATTTGTGATCGTACGGTGGAAAGCTAAAGAATGAAGAGCAAGATGATCGAAGGGTGTTGATGGAGCTAATATTCACGCGGATTGCCAACGTGGCATAGCCCAGAAGGTTCGGATCGAGTCTATAAATAGAGGAGAGGTTATCTCATTTTCGTATGTAATTTTTATTTTAGCAAAGTTATGCTGTCAAAATGTTTTCTTAATTTTCATTGTAATTTTCTTAAGTTTGTTTAATTCTAAAGTCTGTTTCGGATATTATTTTGTAATTGTTAATTTGAATTAATGAAAGTTTTAGTTGTAATATTTTAATTGTTGTTCAAGATTGATTAATATTGTGTTCGGTAATTTAGTGTTTCATTCGATTTGAGTTTTGTAAAATTTAAAGTTTTAATGCAAGTTAAATTTTGAAGTTACTTTTGTTATCCGAATTCTCAGTTAGACAAAATTAATTTCAGTATTTAGATTATTTAATTTGTTGAAAGTTTCAATTTGAGTTTATATTTGTTATCCGAATTCTCAGTTAATTTGAGGTTTTTCTTTTGAAGTTTAAATTGAGTTTTGAGTTTTTCTGTTTATTTGTTTTAACATCTGATCAATCAAAAAAAAAAAAAAAAAAAAAAAATTCTCTGATAAGTAGATAAGTTGGTGAATAAGCTGTGGAATGGTGTGGAAAAAGCTGATGGAAGGAAGAGTTGTTCATTTGGGATTTATATTGGCTTAATAGCCTGGGTTGTTTGAATATTCTGGGATCTCCAAATAAGGTAGCAGGATGAGCTAGTGAGTGCAGTTTTCTTTCTTTTGATTCCTGCGTTGTGTTGCTTTTCTTATTAGCTTGCTCATTTTTATTCATAGTTCATAGGTAGTCTGCTGTTTTTAATTAATATGGATAGTTGTTAAGCTGAAGTTAGTTATTGATTAGAGTTGCTGGTAATTTGATGTTAGTTTGAGAGTAAAAATCTCCTTGTTAAATTGTTGCTTAGCTAAGTTACTGCATATTTAGTCCATTTTAGGTAGTGTTTGCTGGTTAAAAGTTTTGAAAGTTTGCTGCTATATAAGTGTTTGCCAGGAATTTTGAAATTTTGATTTACTAAATATTAGAATTAGTAGTTGTTGATTTCAGCTATTTAGTTGTTGTTTTGAAGTACTGAAACTTTTGGTAGTGTTTTTTTTTTTACTCTTTTCTGTTCTAAAAATTAGTATTATTTGTTTGTTAATTGTTTTGCAAAAGAAGAAAAAAAAAAGAAAAAAAAAATATATATATATAGTTGGGTTAATTTGCGGAATCGAACCTGGGGCTGTTGATTTTGAGAAAAACATTTTCAATTTTCAGTTATTACAATTCAGTCCTTAAGTTTCATTTTAAACAAGTTTGGTACTTGTCTTTACTTTAAAAAGAGTTAGTTTAATTATAGTTTCAAAAATTACACTTAAGTCCTTTTCTTTATTCGAAAAAACGATTTTAGTTTTAATAAAGTTTCAAAAAAAATACAATTTAGTCCATGTCTTTGTTTAAAAAAGTTTTAGTTTAAATAGAGTTTCCAAAATTACATTTTCAGTCCTCGTCTTTCATAAAACCTTTATTTTCTTAAATTTCTTTTATAAAACCAGTTTTTTAATAAAATTCATTTTCGTCCCTTAGACTTTATTTTTATTTTTATTTCTATTTTAAGTATAGTTTTGCTAATAGATTTATAAATTTCGGGATTAGCCCGGGACTTGCATTTATTTGAATTTTCTTTGTGTGCATTTATTCTAATAGCGTAGATTGCTTTTAATTTTTCTTATTATAGTGTAATCAATTCTAAAAAAATAATATCTTTCACGTCACTTATTCACTTCACATTTTCACGACTCCGATTCGACAAATTCGCCGTCAAACCTTCGTTGGGAGAACGACCCGGGGGAATATTCTCACGAATATTTCTTTGGAACAAATAAAAATATATAAAAACGAAACATCAATGTCCCACACTCCTATTGTTTCCGGCCACAAATTTGATGTTTTCCTATTTTAAAATATTTCATTCTCTCTCATATTTTAATTAAATAATATTTTTATATATAATATCATTTTAATTTAAAATATACATTTATATAATTATATATTTTCTATCAAACCTTTCGCAAATCCAAATCCAATTGCAACTCCATCTACTATCCGAATGCACCCTTAAAAACCCATTTCCAAACACCCTTTCACCTTCACCCTCTTCACCACCATAGCAACCACCACCACCCTTCACCTGCTCCCACTACACCTCATCAAACACCATGGAAGGAATTATGCTTAAACCATTCACGTGAAATAACTAGACATTTTGTATATTATTGCACTTTCTAACAAAGTCAACAACCAACAATATCCTTCTTAAAATACTTTTGGAATGCGCTTCACCTTCAAAGACTTGTTTGTAGTAAAGCCTCAAAATAACGCTAAAAGAGAATGCAAAATTATTTGTTATGGTAAAATCTTTAGTTCATAAATGCGCGAATTGTTTCCGAAATCTTTCATGAAGTTAAGCATTAAATATATGATTGCAGATTCTATATTATTGAGTATAACACTGTGTTCTCAAGAAAAATTTAGAGCGCAAAGTAAAGAAATGAAAAGAAAAGTAAAAGAGAAGGTAGTAAATGAAATAAAGTAGAGAAAATTTGTGTGTTCATGAGTGTAAAAAGAAGAAAGAAAGTGAAAGTGTGTTGTTTATAGAATTACTATTATACCCTTAAAGAAAAAAGAATTAAAATAAAATTAAAAGTACTTTTGTCATTTATTTAATGGTTGTACTTGTTTACTTAACTTTCATTCCAAATGTGATGAAAGTATTCGTACCAAAAACATCCACCTTTCACCCCCTTTACATTTCACTTTTATTTTTAAAAAAACTTAAGAACATGACAACCACTAGTACAGATTTGGCCTACGGTCACACATGTGGTATTTTGAACGGTCACACAATAACTTATTTGTGTGACTAAATGTACCAGAATAAAATAAACAGCCACACTTGATCCGACTTATGTGACCATTTCAGAATTACATCTGAGGCTACAGCCACACATTTGAATATTTTCGTGACTATACGTATCTGGTAAATTTTTTTTTTTTTTTTATTTTTTTTTATTTTTTAGTCACTTATAATTTGGGACGTGTGACGGATACAAATAAGGTTGAAACATTAGTCACACTATATATATACATATGTGACAAATATATGTCACACAATTAAAAAGTGTGACCAAAATCCATATATGGTCACACGAAGTAATTGTGTATATGGCTAAATCGTATACTCAAGTTCGTCACACATTATTTAAACGTGACTGCTAGTTTTTGTTGAAAATTTAGCCACATATGAATTTGAAATGTGTGACAACTGAAAAGTAAGTTTGAAGCATTAGTCACGATATGCATTTAAAAGTGACAAATATATGTCACACACTTGAACAGTGTGACCAAATGTCATATATGGTCACACTAAACCATAGGCATACATGATTAAGTGTGACCAAAATTCGATACAAATGGTCACGTAAGTTAATATGTGTGTCTAAAGTTAAGTGTGTGTTTGCCTGCCAATTCCTAATGTGTATGGTCACATTTAATTGTAGCACAATCATGTGACTAAAGGCTATACAATAGTCACACCATACCACAAATGTGCATCTAAATTATGTTTATGGTCACATTATAAGGGTATTATATGTGACCAATACATTCAAAATAGTCACACTGTGAAATATTCATGTGACCATTATGTATAGCAAAATGTGAACTCAGTTATCATTAACCTTTATATTAGTCACATTGAGTGTTTGTGTGACTAAATTCAAGATGTTACATATGGTCACATGAAGTATTTATTTAGGTGTCTAAATCATAGAGTCATATTTTGTCACACATTATTTAAGTGTAGTCACAATTCGATACATATGGTCACACATTTCTGATAACTTATGTAATAATGAGGGGTTAGATATGGGATTTTATAGTCTATCTAGTTTGAGTCTAATTTGATATTCATTGAATTGAGTTCAGACTATTAGTCATGACTCTTCATTTGCCCCATTACAATGTTGGGATTTTACAATCTATCTAGTTTAATGCAGTAGTATGTAAGTATGTTACTTGCCCCTAGGAACCAGGTTACTTGACTTTCTAACGTCAATTTTCAACTTTATAATGAAGTAACATGTTACTAAAGAGCCTGCAAGTGCATATACATGATAAATGGAAACTGCAAATACAATAAAGCTTGACTGCAAGTGGATATATAACAGTGAAAACCGCAAAAATTTTCATTGCCATTGAAAAGCTTGACTTTTTTGAGTCAAAATCCATTACAACAGGCTAAATTACAGGAACAACTATTTAATACTAAAACAGCTATTCATCTAACAGTACTAACTTAACAATATCAGCAGTAACCTTGCACTTAGCCTTGAGCAGCAGTCTTAACTTCAACAAGCAGTCGTAACTGTTACACTAGCAGTCTTAACTTGCAGCATGACATGCTTCACTTGGATTTTCGTATAACAATACCTTCAATGTAAGTTCGATAGTAGTCACTTCGTGATTCCTTGACCAAGTCTTCTTTATTTACACGTGTCAATATGTAACACCCCAACCCAACAAGGGTAAAGGTGTCACATCACGGTGACAAATCAGAGCATACATAAACACACAGCGGAAGTCTTATTAAATAATTCAAAAGAAAAGTCAAGTCAAACACGACTTGAATATAACATAAGTTCAAGGAAAGGAAAAATCCAAAGATACGAATACAAACGAAATCCAAGATCAAAACAAGGTCATAAGATAAAGGTGGTTATCTAAGGTCAAAGCTTCATCTAACTCTCATCCCATCCAAAGCATGATCCAAAAGCTCCTAGCTTAGATACCTGCCGCACACGAAAAGAAAACGTGCGGCTGAGCTTAAAAAGCCCAGTGAACAGATATATATGATAAACGGAAACGAACAAACGAAGCGTAATGAAAGAGATATAAATAAGGTACAAGAGTAAAGGTTAGGACAGTCATCCACCACGAGCCCACATATATCACATCACATAAGCCTGCATAATCTAGAGGGGATACCTCTTAGTAACCAGATAATATGAGGGGTGACCTCATGTATCAAACAGATATATATGGAGTGATCAGCCCCCAGAACATGAAAGACGTGGATTGCACCCACCGTCAGTCACCAGAAATCAGATCATATCATAACATATCATATCATAACAGAACAAATCTAGGATGCATCCATTCGCCCCCCAGAACAGATCGGCCATAATAAATCATATAGTGTGCATGCATAATCAAAATCAGAATGGGGACGGTGTAACCAGATCACTAGGGCTACACACTAGTCATGCCAGTGGTGCATCACAGACACGGCCATGTTACCTTCATGGCTAGGGAACACATTTGGCTCGGGTATCAAACTGGGAGTCAAAGGTCAAAGGTCAAAGGTCAAAGGTCAAAGGTTCATATCAAAATCAGTGTGTCATATTAGAAGGTTCAACATCAAAAGTACTTTTCAAAAGGTTTTCTCTTAAGGTTCATTTAAAACAATCATTCAAAATAGTTTTCATAAATGGTCTTTCAAATAGTTTTCATAAAACGAACTTCAAAAATAGTTTTCTTTAAGTCAATATATGTCCCAAAATCAGAGATCAAAGGTCGAAGCAAAGGTATCATAGCAAAGGATCGTAACAGAGTATCAAATAAGAGATTTTAACAGATCAGAAAAGAATCATAGGAAACCTTACAGAGAAGGTCAGAATATCTGTACCTTATTTCAAAGCAACGCAAACTCAGAAATGGATGACACAAGGTGGATCAGGACCTCTCTTTCTTCACACCTAGAGGGGGTAGACAAGAATTACAAACCCTTTCATTTTAAGTAACTTTCCAATTTAGCTTTTAGATTCATCAAGTTACTCTTTTAGTCCTTTAGGTTTCATAATTTACATTTTATACTCTTATATTCCAGAAGTTACACATTAAGCCCTTAATTTATCAAAATTACACAATGGACACTTATTTCATTATGTTATACAAATTTACCCTTAAGTATTCATAATTTACACCTCAAGTCCCTCAAGTTATCAAAGTTACATATTTAACCCTTACTTTACATTTTCAATCTTTAATCATCAATAATTACATATTAAGCCATTAAATTACCAAAATAGCACATAACCCCATGAATATATTTTATTACTCCATTCGACCCCAACTTTCCAGAATTTACATGATTAGTCCCTTCATTTAATTATTTTCTAAATCGAACTAATATTAAACCCTAAAAACATTTTAATCCTTTAAAATACAAAAATGACACTAGACCCCCTCCTCTTATATTTTATACAGTAAGTACATACCCCAAAATAAGTTCTAAAAATAACCCTTGAGTTTTAAAAGTTACAAAACACCCCCTAACATTTTAATTCCACTCGCATAACATTTTTATTAACCAAAAACCCTAGCCCTAAAAATACCAATCATTACTAAATCATCATATAATCATTGTAACATCATTTATCATTCAAAATCAAGCCCTAATTATAAACCCTAATTCGAATTACATTTTATTTTCCTTTTCTTTTTAATTTCCTTTAATTCGGTAAATTAAGTAAATCCACAAATAATTTGATTAGGCCCCAAAAATTCGAAATAACATTTTTCTCAGATTATTATGATCATGTAGAGTCCAAATAAAATAAATAAGAAGCCTCAAAAATTCGGATTGAATTATTCATGTTTTATACACGTTTTTAAGATTTAATTCACAAATATTATAATGAGCATGCATGGATCGACTTATACATTTTATTTGATGTTCATATAACATATAGGATCTGAGAAAATTACCACAAGGAGATTCGAACGTGTGAAATGAGGTGTACGAATTCTTTTGTACGCGATTAGCCAAAACGGGTCAAAAATCACCACGACTTCAAAAACGATCAATACCTTATTTTGTTCTAGCGACAAGGAATATTTCCCTTGGATCGAATCCGGCCACAAACCACTTCCAAAACAATTTTTCTAGCCTTCTAAAGGTGACCAAGAACACAGGAAAAATGATCTTTAGCTTTGGAAAAATCGGATGAGGAGGATACGAATTTCTTTGTGTTTTAGGGTTTCTTGGATGGATCGGTTTGTTGTTTTTGGAGAGAATCAATGATGAGGGTTGAATATAATGGATGAATGCCGTGAGAAGGGGGGGAATCAACAAGGAGCGGCCCAAATTAATGCACAAATCAATCACCATTTATTTAGCATTTATTTCCATTTATTTGCAATTTAAATACACTTAATTAACTTTTAAAATAAAATAATTGTATACTTAATTATTTTGGACTTGTTTGTGTGTAAATATAATTTTTATAGCTTGCACAAATATTTTATGATGCTCTCTAATTATTCCATATCATACTTGGTGCATTTCATAATTTTTGAAATTAATTTACAAGTTATATAAGCCTTTATTTAATTTTCAAAGTTGTAGGGGCATTTTGGTCTTTTTACACATTTTAGATTTTAGGGTTTTACAACTCTTCCCCTCTAAACGAAAAAATTTCGTCCTCGAAATTTGCAAAGAAGTAGAAATGAAACGGAACGGAAACAAAATAGAAACATACCAGACGCCTTATCAGTACTCGAATAATCGCGACCAGAATTCGGAGGAGGAGGAAGATAATTCACAACAGGCGCCGGATCAGGACAATCCCTAACTCTATGCTCAGACGATCCGCATCTAAAACAAGTACCCGAAGCCCTACGACAAGCTCCATAATGACTTTTCCCGCACGTAACACAAATAGGAGTAGGATACGAGTACTCAGATGATCTTCCCCGAGAATTCGATCCAGAACCCCGGCTCTGCTGGTAACTCCAAGGAGACTGATCTCTCCACTGTCCCTGACTGTCGCTGCGCCCCCGACGATCTTTATCCTGCCTAGGAGCTGACCTCGAATCCCTACCTTGCTGATCACGATCACGATCCGCCCGATCTCGTGGCTCCAAACTCCTGGAAGACACACGGTTACCGTCCCTATCACGCTTATTGAAACCATCACCATCACTTTGTAACATCTCAATGTTGCGAGCATCGTTCGCAACCGAAGCCACATCATAATGAGGCGTATTCACGATACGGTCCAATATCCATTTCTTCAACGCCCACTTGAAATGCTTGGCTTGACGGTAAGCATCCCCTGTAACCTCCGGCCCAACAAAACTGGCTAGTCTCATAAATCGCTGCATAAACTCTCCAGTCGTTTCTCGGTCTCCCTGACGAATGTTCCCATACTCCCGCTCATATCGCTGCTGTTCAGCCACTGGAATGTACTGCTTATAAAAGATACCCATAAAATCCTCCCAAGTACAAGTCTCCTCAAAACCCTGCTCCTGAGACTGAGCATAAGCTGTCCACCAGCTCTGTGCAGCACCTTCAAACTTAAATGCAGCCAATCTCGCCTTAAACTCATCTGGACATCCCAAAACCTTAAACATCTTTTCCATGTGGATAATCCAGTCTTCTGCCTCAGTGGGGACGGCAGCTGACCGGAAAGAGAGGGGTTTGAGCTTGTTAAACCTCTCAATCCAGACATGGATACCAACTGGTCCACCACCACCTGGACCTGAACCTGCACCACCACCTCCGGAAGAACCTGCCCCATTCTGAATATTGTTGGTAACCTGAGTCACCAAGTTAGGAAGAGCGTTGGCCAAAGCTTCTGCTATCATGGCCTTAAAGTCAGGGGTCCCTCCATTATATTCCTGATGTCGAGTATTCACCATCTGAATGATTTCGAAAACGATTAGCAACAACATAAGAGAATAGGCACGAAATGGAAGACGAAACAGAACCTATGACTACCCAAAACCTCACCAGTCAAAACTTAAGCCTTAAGGGTCAAATCCTAGGGTCCATAAGACTCACAGGCCATGCTTATGTACTACAGGTCGCAGCCTGGGCTCTGATACCATAATTGTAACACCCCAACCCAACAAGGGTAAAGGTGTCACATCACGGTGACAAATCAGAGCATACATAAACACACAGCGGAAGTCTTATTAAATAATTCAAAAGAAAAGTCAAGTCAAACACGACTTGAATATAACATAAGTTCAAGGAAAGGAAAAATCCAAAGATACGAATACAAACGAAATCCAAGATCAAAACAAAGTCATAAGATAAAGGTGGTTATCTAAGGTCAAAGCTTCATCTAACTCTCATCCCATCCAAAGCATGATCCAAAAGCTCCTAGCTTAGATACCTGCCGCACACGAAAAGAAAACGTGCGGCTGAGCTTAAAAAGCCCAGTGAACAGATATATATGATAAACGGAAACGAACAAACGAAGCGTAATGAAAGAGATATAAATAAGGTACAAGAGTAAAGGTTAGGACAGTCATCCACCACGAGCCCACATATATCACATCACATAAGCCTGCATAATCTAGAGGGGATACCTCTTAGTAACCAGATAATATGAGGGGTGACCTCATGTATCAAACAGATATATATGGAGTGATCAGCCCCCAGAACATGAAAGACGTGGATTGCACCCACCGTCAGTCACCAGAAATCAGATCATATCATAACATATCATATCATAACAGAACAAATCTAGGATGCATCCATTCGCCCCCCAGAACAGATCGGCCATAATAAATCATATAGTGTGCATGCATAATCAAAATCAGAATGGGGACGGTGTAACCAGATCACTAGGGCTACACACTAGTCATGCCAGTGGTGCATCACAGACACGGCCATGTTACCTTCATGGCTAGGGAACACATTTGGCTCGGGTATCAAACTGGGAGTCAAAGGTCAAAGGTCAAAGGTCAAAGGTCAAAGGTTCATATCAAAATCAGTGTGTCATATTAGAAGGTTCAACATCAAAAGTACTTTTCAAAAGGTTTTCTCTTAAGGTTCATTTAAAACAATCATTCAAAATAGTTTTCATAAATGGTCTTTCAAATAGTTTTCATAAAACGAACTTTAAAAATAGTTTTCTTAAAGTCAATATATGTCCCAAAATCAGAGATCAAAGGTCGAAGCAAAGGTATCATAGCAAAGGATCGTAACAGAGTATCAAATAAGAGATTTTAACAGATCAGAAAAGAATCATAGGAAACCTTACAGAGAAGGTCAGAATATCTGTACCTTATTTCAAAGCAACGCAAACTCAGAAATGGATGACACAAGGTGGATCAGGACCTCTCTTTCTTCACACCTAGAGGGGGTAGACAAGAATTACAAACCCTTTCATTTTAAGTAACTTTCCAATTTAGCTTTTAGATTCATCAAGTTACTCTTTTAGTCCTTTAGGTTTCATAATTTACATTTTATACTCTTATATTCCAGAAGTTACACATTAAGCCCTTAATTTATCAAAATTACACAATGGACACTTATTTCATTATGTTATACAAATTTACCCTTAAGTATTCATAATTTACACATCAAGTCCCTCAAGTTATCAAAGTTACATATTTAACCCTTACTTTACATTTTCAATCTTTAATCATCAATAATTACATATTAAGCCATTAAATTACCAAAATAGCACATAACCCCATGAATATATTTTATTACTCCATTCGACCCCAACTTTCCAGAATTTACATGATTAGTCCCTTCATTTAATTATTTTCTAAATCGAACTAATATTAAACCCTAAAAACATTTTAATCATTTAAAATACAAAAATGACACTAGACCCCCTCCTCTTATATTTTATACAGTAAGTACATACCCCAAAATAAGTTCTAAAAATAACCCTTGAGTTTTAAAAGTTACAAAACACCCCCTAACATTTTAATTCCACTCGCATAACATTTTTATTAACCAAAAACTCTAGCCCTAAAAATACCAATCATTACTAAATCATCATATAATCATTGTAACATCATTTATCATTCAAAATCAAGCCCTAATTATAAACCCTAATTCGAATTACATTTTATTTTCCTTTTCTTTTTAATTTCCTTTAATTCGGTAAATTAAGTAAATCCACAAATAATTCGATTAGGCCCCAACAATTCGAAATAACATTTTTCTCAGATTATTATGATCATGTAGAGTCCAAATAAAATAAATAAGAAGCCTCAAAAATTCGGATTGAATTATTCATGTTTTATACACGTTTTTAAGATTTAATTCACAAATATTATAATGAGCATGCATGGATCGACTTATACATTTTATTTGATGTTCATATAACATATAGGATCTGAGAAAATTACCACAAGGAGATTCGAACGTGTGAAATGAGGTGTACGAATTCTTTTGTACGCGATTAGCCAAAACGGGTCAAAAATCACCACGACTTCAAAAACGATCAATACCTTATTTTGTTCTAGCGACAAGGAATATTTCCCTTGGATCGAATCCGGCCACAAACCACTTCCAAAACAATTTTTCTAGCCTTCTAAAGGTGACCAAGAACACAGGAAAAATGATCTTTAGCTTTGGAAAAATCGGATGAGGAGGATACGAATTTCTTTGTGTTTTAGGGTTTCTTGGATGGATCGGTTTGTTGTTTTTGGAGAGAATCAATGATGAGGGTTGAATATAATGGATGAATGCCGTGAGAAGGGGGGGGAATCAACAAGGAGCGGCCCAAATTAATGCACAAATCAATCACCATTTATTTAGCATTTATTTCCATTTATTTGCAATTTAAATACACTTAATTAACTTTTAAAATAAAATAATTGTATACTTAATTATTTTGGACTTGTTTGTGTGTAAATATAATTTTTATAGCTTGCACAAATATTTTATGATGCTCTCTAATTATTCCATATCATACTTGGTGCATTTCATAATTTTTGAAATTAATTTACAAGTTATATAAGCCTTTATTAAATTTTCAAGTTGTAGGGGCATTTTGGTCTTTTTACACATTTTAGATTTTAGGGTTTTACACGTGTCAATATGTTTTCATTTTGCTCGTGAATGACTGTACTAAACTCCTCATCGACTTCGTCAAATGTATCTTTGTAATTCTTGGTAGGTGTTTTAAAGACAATGGACAAATTTTTCTGTGCCTGGTCTTTCACATAAAACACTTGTGTTGCTTGTGACGCTAATATGAACAGATCATCCTTGTAGCCGAAAGTATTCAGGTCTACCAACGTATAACCAATATCGTGTTTGACCCCATGAGTTTTGCGATTAACCCAATCACATATGAAAAGAGGAATTTGCCTGAAACGGTAATCTAGTACCCATATCTCTTGTAAAACCCCATAATAAAATGTTTTTTCTTGTGGTTGCAACTTCTTTGGATATGTGAAGATCTAATGCCTCAACTGATGAGTGTCTAAATACTCATCATTTCTGTCACATTTAATCTGCAAAAACATTTAAAAACATGCAGATATGCTTCAAAATACAGGAAATATCATTTGATTGTGTTTTTATGTGTTGCAAATGCAAAAGGATTGAAAACAGGTGAAAACGAACAAAGTTTGCATAATTGGCAGTTTCAGTCCCTGAACTTTCAAAAGTTGTCAAAATTAGTCCTTGGTTTTAAAAAATGGAAAATTATCAGTTATGGTCCTTGGAATTTATTTTCAGCAGTGTACATGATTGGTCCCTGGATTTTCAGAAGTTACAACATTGGTCCCTAAGATTTAACTAAAATCCAAATCTAATCCTAAATCTAACTAAACCCAGCTGCTACAAATAAACCCAACCCAACCCTTTTTTATAAAACCCAGCCCAATCAACACAAGCCCAACCCCAAATAACCCGGCCTGTTTTATTTTAACTAATAACCAGAGTTTGACTTCGGTCAAACTCATCCCCTTCAATACCACCCCGCCAAAACCGAATACCACCTCAACCCACAGTATTTCTCTGCAACTCCACCCCCCTCCTCCTCAACACTCCACCTAACATGCCAAAAGGCATTTATTGCTTCTTCCCCATCAGTACAGAGCCATGTGCTAGTTTTCCCACTCACTCAATTTTGGCGCCAAAAATCAGAATCAACAGCTGAGATCAGTTGAAGACTAACCAAGGGTGCAGAATTGCTCAGAGGAAGATAGGAAGAATATCCCACCTCAGTTTTTGTATATATAGGACCAATGTAAGCCTTAATGGCTAAGTACTTATTTCCTTTAATCGTATTGTACCTTTATTGTTTAAGTTTTATAAATTTCAAAGTTCAGTTATAATTCCAAGTTATATTCAGTTTGTTTAATGTTATCATTGTGCTAAATTCCTAAAGTTAATGAAAGTTCAACATTTTCAAGTTTCCATAGTTAACTGTTAAGACGAATTGATAATTTAGTGTTTGTAAAAGCTAGTAACCTGTTTATATAAGCTCATTTAAGCTCTTCATAGCTTATAATGAGCTTTTTGATAAGTAACCTGTTCTTAATTCAAGAAATGGAGAAAGTCAACGAAAGTCAAAGCTAGCTCACAATAAGCTGTTCAGAAGAGAAAAGCTATTTAGGAAGGCTTTTCTGGGTTTTTCTAGCTTGTGTGAACAAGCTAGAAGTGTTCTTGGTCCTTGTTCCCTTGTTCTATTAGCAAAATCAGTTGTAAGCTTTTTGAATTTTTAGCCTTAAAACTTAGTTTACTGTACAATAGCTTATTTTTAGCTTATTATTGTTGTTTATTGCTTATTACTAGTTTCTAGTTATATTTCATCACTTACTTCAGTTTTAAATAGTCATTGTCTTTATTTTACTTAAAATCACTTAAAAAGCCAAAAAGAGCCAAATAAGGCATAGCTAGTCCTACTGCTTATCTAGCTTTTGAAAGTTACTTGTTAGAGTTAAAATAAGATATTGAATTAGTAAAATCCAGTTATCACACCAAAAACTTGGCTTTTGCCTTTGAAAATCCAACACAGACACCACAAAGGGGCTGTTTGGGTTAACAACTCAAAATGGGTCATTAGGGTGTTCACTGTTCATTTTCCATTTTGTTAAGTTTGATCTTGCTTAAAATAAGTTAAAGAAGCTGTTTTTAAGTTGTTATAAGTCAATTTGATAGGTTTTGTACTTTTGAGCCATCTGTGGGAATTATAGAGGCTCAAAAGTCATTATAAGCCACAATAAGCCACAAGCTTATTTGGACCTTAAACTTGGTTTCTCTGAGTTCATTTTGGACCATTTAGTGTATTGACAAAGTTTGGTTTGGTCTTGTTTACTCTACACAAATCTGCACAAGTCTGCACATCAAGCAGTCTGCAAATCAGTTTTTTGTGGTTTCTATAGACCCTAGGCAGATTTTTAATTCACTCATCTTAAGCCCTCAGAAGTTGAAACTCTGGATATATAAGCTCAACCATCTTATCTCCATCTAGGATTTTTCTTGTGATTTTTAGAACCCTTCTAAGCCACTAAATCCAGGCCTGCAACTAGGCAATTTTGCCCTGTGCAAGCCTGCATCAGCAGACTCAAATAAGCCTGAGCTTATTGAGAGCTTTACAGCTCTTGGACTTGGCTTTTTCTAGTTCTTTTAGCTTAAACATACTTACATCAGTCCCTAGTAACTTATTTAGTAACCACTTAGCTTATTATATAGCTTTTAGCTTATTTTGAAAAAATCAAAAGTCTTAAAAACCTTATATAGTGGACTGTTAAGCTTTAGAAGCTTGTTTCCAGCTTATTTTCTTGTTCTAAAAATAAGTCCAGTTTTAAAGTTGCTTAATATTAGCTTATAGATAAGTAGCAAACAGAAAAAGTCCAAAAAAATAAGTTTGAGCAAAAAAGGTGTGTGTGGATTCGAACCTGGGTTCCCTAGGTGACAAGTTCACTGCATAACCAGCTGGACTAGCTCACTTCTCAATTATACTTTGCATCTTTTTCATTTTAACCCTTTTTTTTTAGTTTTTAGCTTATATAAGCTGTTCAGCTTATAGCAGCTTATCAGAATAAGCTGTCACCACTTTTTTATTTTTCTTAGCCTTTTAATAACTTAAAATAATTTAGGAAAAAGTTTCATAATTTTCTGAATAGTTTTAATATTTTTAATCTTTTAATTAGTTTAAATTAGTAATTAAATCATAATAAATAGAATAAAAATCAGAAAAATATAATTTTAATTTTCAAAATTTTCTTTTATTAATTAGAATCTAGGAAAATATAATCATCTCTGTAGACCTTAGGAAAAATAAAATATAAAATAAGTGATAGTTTCTATTTAATAGATTTTATCTTTTTAATTTTTTTTAATTAAGCACTTTTCATTTTTATAATTTTCTTAGCTTCTTTTCACCTCATAATATTTATAGAAAAAGTTTTAGATTTTTCTTTGTTCATTTAGTATTTATTATAAATTAAAATAGTTTAAAAAGTAATTAAATAATAAATAATTAATAAAAATATAAATTTAATTTCTAAAATTTTCTTTTCTTAAATAGAACCTAGGAAAAATAATATTACACTTGTAGGTTTTAATTTCATAGATTTCACTTTTTATTCGCGTTTTTATAATTTTCGTTTCGCGTTTTTTTTTTATATAAATTGTGTTAATCTTTATTTTCCCGTGAGAATTTGTTTCTCATTTGTTATTTAGAATTAAAAAAGCAAAAATCCAAAATATCTAATCATCAGTCACTCTAATCCAAGCTTTCAAACAATTGCCCATTCACACTTCGTTGGGAAACGATCCGGGTAATCACTTACCTGGTTTCACACTACACACACAAACGTGAGTTTTTGCAAGTATCCTTTTTCACAAAGGGGTAATTTGTATTTATTCACGTGTATCCGTCGTTGCATAATATTTATATATCTATTTAGCACGGATCAAATTTTGGCGCCGCTGCCGGGGAGGTGTGTTGCGACAATATTGTTTAGAGTTTAAGCGATTAGTGATTTGAGACCCTTCCTTGTGAAGTTCCTATTTCCCATAAACCATATAAAATACAAAAATATTTTTCGTTTTCTTTTATATATATATATATCATATAAAAAAATAAAAACCCAAAAACATTTTCCGTTTTATTGTTAAATAAAAGATTAAAAGCAAAATTAATATAATATTCCTCAACTTGGGTATTATCATAACAAGATTCCCAAACATCAGATTTAAGACTTGCCTCTGTATCACTTGCGAATATCGGCTCACCTTTGATTGATAAACAAACTATAAAGGAGGTTTAAGGATAGTTTGACATTAAATTGTCGAACTGAAAGAAGCGGGTTTTTAAGGAGCATTAATTGCCCACCTTTGCTTCTCCGCCACTCTGTGCATTTATCTTTTAGAGAGCTACCGTACGCTTGTTGATTGTTGGTTTAAGTTCACTTGTGTTTTTGCTTCGATCTTGATTTAATTGAAAATTTTTGCTAAAAGTGCATGCGCACTCGTTCTTCTAGGTCATCAAGCCCTTTCTGTGAGCTTGTAAACATACCTCGAAGACGTCGTAGACGTTCTGCTCCATCAGTCGTACCCAAGATACGTACTGATCCCAAAACCACTGTCATCATGGCAGAAGACCGTCCTATGAATGAGCTTCTCCAAGCTCCCACCGAGGGCTATGGAGATGCCATTATTGTTCCAGCCATCGTGGCTGAGAATTTTGAGCTTAAAACCGGGTTGATAAACCTTGTAACATCGCGTCAATTCTATGGTTTTGAAAGGGACGATCCTCAAGATCACATTCGATGGTTCAATAAAATCACATCCACCATCAAATGCAAAAATGTCCCTGAGGAATCAATCAAACTTCTTCTTTTCCCGTTTTCCATCGATGGGGCAGCCCGGATTTGGCTTGATAAACAACCCCCTCGATCAATTGGAACATGGGAAGATTTGGTTCAAAAGTTCGTAAATGAATTCTTTCCTCCTTCTAAAACCACGCATCTTAAAAATGAAATCATGAAATTCTCTCAAAGGTTTGATGAGCCATTTGGAGAGGCATGGGATCGTTTCAAAGAATTGCTCCGCAAATGTCCTCATCACGGTTTCACCGACTTGATGCAAATGGACACTTTCTACAATGGGTTAAACCCATCTGACCAAGATTCTCTTAATGCCTCAGCTGGAGGTAATTTTCTGAGCAAATCCACTAAGGAAGCCATTGCACTCATTGAAAATAAGTCTAAGGTCCGCACTACACGAACCAGGCCATATAATTCCCAGGCTAGTGCTGGTCCTTCCACTTCATCTCCCGTGAGTTCTTCTAATACTGATACTCAGCTTGCTGAACTCACGAAAGCTATTCAAGCTTTGGTTTTCTCCTCACAAAAGAAAGATTCTGCTCCACAAACTTCTCACACTGCTGAAGTCAAAAAGATAGAAGTTTGTGTTACTTGTGGTGGTCCTCACGCTTACTACAATTGTACTGCCACCGATGGCACTACATTTGATGTTAATGCCATAGCCGGAACTTCCAATCAAGGAGGTAATCAATACCGTCCTCAAGTGGAACCAAACTACCGTGCTAGCAACCAATTTGGACCACCCGGATTTCCTTCACCCAACAATCCAAATAGGATTAATCCTAATCAACAAAAAGGGCAAAACATGCAAAATCAATTTCATGCCCCGAACAATCAATACCCACCCCAAAGGGGTAATCAAGGGTATTCAGCTCCCAATTACCAAGGACCTCTCTCAAATGAACTTGATAACTACATCAAGGTTAATGAGACCAAATTGAAGGCAATGCAAAATCAGATCTCTAATTTGAAGAATGAATTTCAATCTTCAATATACAAGCAAGGAACTGAGCTAAAGAATGAGCTTTCAAACAAAATTGATCATTCTCAAAGCGAAGTTAAGAATATGCTTGCCAGTCTCATGAACCATCTCAATCCACCTTCTTCCTCGGGAGGTCTCCCTGGTAACACTGTTGTCAACCCTAAGGGTGAACTCAAAGCTGTCACCACACGCAGTGGTAAAGCTTATGATGGACCCACTATTCCTACTACCTCTTCTTCCCCCAAGGTAGTGGAAAGTGAACCTGAGGTGACTAAGGACAAGGTACTCCCTACTAATAACGGAGGTACCGACAACGTCCAACCTCAAGTTGTCCCGAAACCCAAGACTAAACCTGGAGTTGTCTTTGAATCGCATGAAATCCCTGTTGAAAACCCTAAATCCAAACCTTCTATTCCTTACCCATCACGTTTAAATGAGCAAAAGCTCCGCGACAAGGCTAGTCAACAAATGGATAAATTCTTTCAAATCTTTAAAGAATTACATTTTGACATAAGCTTTGCGGATGCTATCATTCTGATGCCCAAATTTGCATCCACAATCAAACACTTGTTAAGCAACAAGGAAAAACTGTTTGAAATGGCAAAAACTCCATTAAATGAGAACTGCTCAGCAGTTATCTTGAAAAAGCTTCCCGAGAAGCTTGGAGATCCTGGAAAGTTTCTAATACCTTGTGTATTTCCGGGAATGGTTGAATGCTATGCCTTGGCCGATCTTGGTGCAAGCATCAACCTGATGCCTCATTCAGTATGGAAGAAACTTTCTCTTCCGGCTCTCACTCCTACATGCATGACTCTTGAGCTTGCAGATCGTACCATATCTCATCCACGCGGCATTGCTGAGGATGTATTTGTGAAAGTAGGAAAGTTTCATTTTCCAGCTGACTTTGTGGTTGTCGATTTCGATGCTGATCCTAGGGTTCCTCTCATTCTTGGAAGAGGATTCCTAAGAACGGGCCATGCTCTCATTGATGTATTTGAGCATGAAATCACATTACGTGTGGGTAATGAAGCTGTCACCTTTAACCTCGATCAAACTTCGAGGTACTCCTCAAATTATGATTCTGAATCGGTTAACCGAATCGATGTCATTGATGTTGCTTCAGAGGAGTACTCTCAAGAGTTTCTTGGTTATTCTCATAATTCTGTGAGTGGGGATCCCACCACATCTTCTCTGCCTATCATTTCCGACTCTTCCCCTTCTCTCACTCCGTTTGAGGGAAGTGATTTCATTTTGGAAGAGATCGAGGCTTTTCTCAAGTGTGACTCATTTCTAGAAGGAATTGATAACGCTAAGATTGATCTGGAGGGAGATATTCTTCTTCTTGAGAAATTGTTGAATCAGGACAATTCTCTTCCACTCCCTCCCGTTGAACTTCATAATGAGGAAATCAAATCAGTTGAGAAAATTGATGAATTTCCTAAGGTCGAACTCAAAGACTTACCACCTCATCTTGAGTACGCATTTTTGGAGGGTGATGATAAATTACCCGTCATTATTGCTAAAGATTTAAGTGATGAGGAAAAGACTGCTCTAATAAAGGTCTTGAAGTCACACAAGCAAGCCATTGCTTGGAAACTCTCCGACATAAAGGGTATCGACCCTGAATTTTGTACTCACAAGATTTTAATGGAGGATGACTTTAAACCAGCAGTCCAACACCAACGAAGGGTGAATCCCAAAATCCACGATGTCATCAAACAAGAGGTTCTCAAACTTCTTGATGCAGGATTGATTTATCCCATCTCTGATAGTCCTTGGGTTAGTCCCATTCACTGTGTTCCAAAAAAGGGTGGCATAACTGTTGTCACAAATGATGAAAATGAGTTGATTCCAACTCGATTGGTTACGGGGTGGCGTGTTTGCATTGACTATCGTAAGTTAAATGATGCCACCCGAAAAGACCATTTTCCTCTACCCTTTATGGACCAAATGCTTGAGAGATTAGCAGGGAACGAGTACTATTGTTTCCTTGATGGTTTCTCGGGTTACTTTCAAATTCCCATTGATCCACAAGATCAAGAAAAGACCACCTTTACATGCCCCTATGGAACCTTTGCTTATAAACGTATGCCTTTTGGCTTATGCAATGCTCCAGGCACATTCCAAAGGTGCATGATGTCCATATTCTCCGACATGATCGGGAAAACTATGGAGGTCTTTATGGATGACTTCTCGGTCATTGGGGATTCATTCAAAACATGTCTCTCCCATTTAGAAAACATGCTGAAACGGTGTGAAGACACCAATCTTTGTCTAAATTGGGAGAAGAGTCATTTTATGGTCAAAGAGGGCATTGTCCTCGGCCATAAGATATCAAAGAACGGGATTGAGGTTGACAGAGCTAAAGTTGATGTCATTGCTAAATTACCTCATCCCACTACCGTCAAAGGTATTAGGAGTTTTCTGGGTCATGCCGGTTTCTATCGTAGATTCATACAAGATTTTTCTAAAATCGTCCGGCCTATGACTCATCTCCTTGAAAAGGATGCTCCTTTTATCTTCTCACCCGAGTGCATCAAAGCTTTTGAAACATTAAAGAAAAAGCTTACTGAAGCACCCATTCTGGTTGCCCCCGACTGGGATTTTCCCTTTGAGCTCATGTGCGATGCAAGTGATTTTGCTATCGGTGCAGTCCTGGGGCAACGAAAAGCCAAACACTTTCAGCCTATCCACTACGCAAGTAAAACCATGACTGAAGCTCAAACTCATTACACCACTACAAAAAAAGAATTATTGGCTGTGGTGTATGCCTTTGAGAAGTTTCGGCCATATTTAATCTTGACGAAATGTGTAGTGTATACGGATAACTCGGCTCTCAAATATCTCTTTGCAAAACAAGATGCAAAGCCGAGATTGCTCCGTTGGGTTATCCTCCTGCAAGAATTTGATATCATTATACGTGATAAAAAAGGAGCTGAGAACCTAGCTGCTGATCATCTATTCCGATTAGAGAACCCACACCAAGATGTTTTCGAGAAAAAGGAAATAAATGAAACATTTCCTCTCGAGACACTCAATGCGGTTGCTTTTCGTGGAGATTCTACTATCCCATGGTTTGCTGACTTCGCAAATTACCATGCGGGTAACTTCATAGTGAAAGGGATGTCGACCCAACAAAAGAATAAATTCTTCAAAGATGTGAAGCATTACTTTTGGGACGACCCCTACTTGTTTAAAGTATGTGCGGATCAAGTCATCCGGCGGTGTGTTCACGGCCATGAGGCCGATGATATTCTTAAGGCATGCCACAATGGACCCACAGGGGGACATCATGGTGCAAATTACACCGCCAAGAAGGTGTTTGATTCCGGTTTCTATTGGCCTACAATCTACCGTGATGCCCATGACTTAGTCAAATCTTGTGACTCTTGTCAACGTCACGGGAAGATTTCTCAAAGAGATGAAATGCCACAAAACGTCGTTCAAATTTGTGAAATTTTTGACGTTTGGGGCATTGACTTTATGGGCCCGTTCCCGTCTTCACGAGGGAACAAGTATATACTCGTGGCTGTCGATTATTTGTCTAAATGGGTCGAAGCGAAAGCTCTCCCCACCAACGACGAAAGCTCTCCCCACCAACGACGCCCGAGTAGTGTGTAAATTTCTAAAATCACTCTTTTCTCGGTTTGGAACTCCCCGTGCTATCATTAGTGATCGCGGTACGCACTTTTGCAATGAACAATTTGCAAAAGTCATGCTTAAATACGGTATTACTCACCGTCTTTCTACCGCGTATCACCCACAAACAAGTGGACAAGTGGAAGTTTCAAATCGTGGTATTAAAAGAATACTGGAAAGGACTGCAGGAGAAAATCGTGCATCCTGGTCGGATAAATTGGATGATGCATTATGGGCCTTCCGTACAGCTTACAAAACACCCATCGGGTGTACGCCTTACAAGCTTGTGTACGGAAAGGCATGTCATCTTCCGATCGAACTAGAGCACAAAGCCTACTGGGCCTTGAAACATGCTAACTTTGACATCCAAACTGCGGGTGATCACCGTAAAGTTCAAATGAATGAATTAAATGAACTACGTGATCAGGCCTACGAGAACTCTTTGATCTACAAAGAAAAGACAAAGAAGATTCATGACTCAAAAATAAAGAACCGCGTCTTCAACGTTGGTGATCGAGTCCTTCTTTTCAATTCAAGATTAAAGATCTTCTCAGGCAAACTCAAATCCCGTTGGTCTGGTCCATTCACTATTACAAAGGTTTATCCATATGGTACCGTTGAGTTATCTCAAAATGACGGTCCGAATTTTAAAGTGAATGGCCATCGGTTATAACATTACTTTGGAGAGGACATACCACCCATGGTTGTCCCGGATCTTCAAACTTTCCCCATGAACCAATGAATGTGGGGTCGAGTCAAGCTAGTGACTCGGTGAACAAAAATATTAGCACAACATGGGTTTTCACCCATGTCTCTGACTTCTTTCTCTTTTCTAACACCTAAGTGTGGGGGAGATGCCCCACATGTTATATATATGTACATTTAAAGTCAAAAAAAAAAAAAAAAAAGTGTATATATAAAATAATGGCTATTTATATTACTTTTTCACGTTCTAAGTGTTGGTTTAACAACCGGTACTTTGAATATTGAGGGCAATATTCAGTTCTAAGTGTGGGGGGAATTCTAGCGAATTTGATCATATGTACCATCTAGTACCCCCATTTTGGCCAAAATTTTAAAATTTTTTCTCACTTAGAACGCAATAAATGGTTATCAGTCCGCCATGTCTAACCCACATAAGGATTGGCTAATCCGAGAGCAAACGGCTCTTGGTAAAGATATCTCAAATCCGTTTATGGCTTACAATTTGCCAAAAATTGTATGGTATTCGACTCACCATATCTTTATAAGTGAAGAGTTGGCTAGCCCGCAAGGTTATGGCTTGTGGTAAAGGCATTGGAAAACCATAATTGGTAATCAGCTCACCAAAGATAATAACTGTATTTTATCTAAGAGTTGGCTAGTCCAGAAGCAAACGGCTTTTGGTAAAGACAAATCAAATCCGTTGACAGCTGATGGTTTGCTCAAAATCATTTGGTTATTAATGTACCAAAGTATCACATACTAAAACATTGGCTACTCCAGAAGTAATGGCTATCTGGTAAAGAGAAAAATCCATTAAATTTTCAAAAAGTATTGCTAGGGACTAGCAATAGTTTAGTGTGGGGGATTGATGAGTGTCTAAATACTCATCATTTCTGTCACATTTAATCTGCAAAAATATTTAAAAACATGCAGATATGCTTCAAAATACAGGAAATATCATTTGATTGTGTTTTTATGTGTTGCAAGTGCAAAAGGATTGAAAACAGGTGAAAACGAACAAAGTTTGCATAATTGGCAGTTTCAGTCCCTGAACTTTCAAAAGTTGTCAAAATTAGTCCTTGGTTTTAAAAAATAGAAAATTATCAGTTATGGTCCTTGGAATTTATTTTCAGCAGTGTACATGATTGGTTCCTGGATTTTCAGAAGTTACAACATTGGTCCCTAAGATTTAACTAAAATCCAAATCTAATCCTAAATCCAACTAAACCCAGCTGCTACAAATAAACCCAACCCAACCCTTTTTTATAAAACCCAGCCCAATCAACACAAGCCCAACCCCAAATAACCCGGCCTGTTTTATTTTAACTAATAACCAGAGTTTGACTTCGGTCAAACTCATCCCCTTCAATACCACCCCGCCAAAACCGAATACCACCTCAACCCACAGTATTTCTCTGCAACTCCACCCCCTCCTCCTCAACACTCCACCTAACATGCCAAAAGGCATTTATTGCTTCTTCCCCATCAGTACAGAGCCATGTGCTAGTTTTCCCACTCACTCAATTTTGGCGCCAAAAATCAGAATCAACAGCTGAGATCAGTTGAAGACTAACCAAGGGTGCAGAATTGCTCAGAGGAAGATAGGAAGAATATCCCACCTCAGTTTTTGTATATATAGGACCAATGTAAGCCTTAATGGCTAAGTAGTTATTTCCTTTAATCGTATTGTACCTTTATTGTTTAAGTTTTATAAATTTCAAAGTTCAGTTATAATTCCAAGTTATATTCAGTTTGTTTAATGTTATCATTGTGCTAAATTCCTAAAGTTAATGAAAGTTCAACATTTTCAAGTTTCCATAGTTAACTGTTAAGACGAATTGATAATTTAGTGTTTGTAAAAGCTAGTAACCTGTTTATATAAGCTCATTTAAGCTCTTCATAGCTTATAATGAGCTTTTTGATAAGTAACCTGTTCTTAATTCAAGAAATGGAGAAAGTCAACGAAAGTCAAAGCTAGCTCACAATAAGCTGTTCAGAAGAGAAAAGCTATTTAGGAAGGCTTTTCTGGGTTTTTCTAGCTTGTGTGAACAAGCTAGAAGTGTTCTTGGTCCTTGTTCCCTTGTTCTATTAGCAAAATCAGTTGTAAGCTTTTTGAATTTTTAGCCTTAAAACTTAGTTTACTGTACAATAGCTTATTTTTAGCTTATTATTGTTGTTTATTGCTTATTACTAGTTTCTAGTTATATTTCATCACTTACTTCAGTTTTAAATAGTCATTGTCTTAATTTTACTTAAAATCACTTAAAAAGCCAAAAAGAGCCAAATAAGGCATAGCTAGTCCTACTGCTTATCTAGCTTTTGAAAGTTACTTGTTAGAGTTAAAATAAGATATTGAATTAGTAAAATCCAGTTATCACACCAAAAACTTGGCTTTTGCCTTTGAAAATCCAACACAGACACCACAAAGGGGCTGTTTGGGTTAACAACTCAAAATGGGTCATTAGGGTGTTCACTGTTCATTTGCCATTTTGTTAAGTTTGATCTTGCTTAAAATAAGTTAAAGAAGCTGTTTTTAAGTTGTTATAAGTCAATTTGATAGGTTTTGTACTTTTGAGCCATCTGTGGGAATTATAGAGGCTCAAAAGTCATTATAAGCCACAATAAGCCACAAGCTTATTTGGACCTTAAACTTGGTTTCTCTGAGTTCATTTTGGACCATTTAGTGTATTGACAAAGTTTGGTTTGGTCTTGTTTACTCTACACAAATCTGCACAAGTCTGCACATCAAGCAGTCTGCAAATCAGTTTTTTGTGGTTTCTATAGACCCTAGGCAGATTTTTAATTCACTCATCTTAAGCCCTCAGAAGCTGAAACTCTGGATATATAAGCTCACCCAGCTTATCTCCATCTAGGATTTTTCTTGTGATTTTTAGAACCCTTCTAAGCCACTAAATCCAGGCCTGCAGCTAGGGAATTTTGCCCTGTGCAAGCCTGCATCAGCAGAATCAAATAAGCCTGAGCTTATTGAGAGCTTTACAGCTCTTGGACTTGGCTTTTTCTAGTTCTTTTAGCTTAAACATACTTACATCAGTCCCTAGTAACTTATTTAGTAACCACTTAGCTTATTATATAGCTTTTAGCTTATTTTGAAAAAATCAAAAGTCTTAAAAACCTTATATAGTGGACTGTTAAGCTTTAGAAGCTTGTTTCCAGCTTATTTTCTTGTTCTAAAAATAAGTCCAGTTTTAAAGTTGCTTAATATTAGCTTATAGATAAGTAGCAAACAGAAAAAGTCCAAAAAAATAAGTTTGAGCAAAAAGGGTGTGTGTGGATTCGAACCTGGGTTCCCTAGGTGACAAGTTCACTGCATAACCAGCTGGGCTAGCTCACTTCTCAGTTATACTTTGCATCTTTTTCATTTTAACCCTTTTTTTTTTAGTTTTTAGCTTATATAAGCTGTTCAGCTTATAGCAGCTTATCAGAAAAGCGTTCACCACTTTTTTATTTTTCTTAGCCTTTTAATAACTTAAAATAATTTAGAAAAAAGTTTCATAATTTTCTGAATAGTTTTAATATTTTTAATCTTTTAATTAGTTTAAATTAGTAATTAAATCATAATAAATAGAATAATAATCAGAAAAATATAATTTTAATTTTCAAAATTTTCTTTTATTAATTAGAATCTAGGAAAATATAATCATCTCTGTAGACCTTAGGAAAAATAAAATATAAAATAAGTGATAGTTTCTATTTAATAGATTTTATCTTTTTAATTTTTTTTAATTAAGCACTTTTCATTTTTATAATTTTCTTAGCTTCTTTTCACCTCATAATATTTATAGAAAAAGTTTTAGATTTTTCTTTGTTCATTTAGTATTTATTATAAATTAAAATAGTTTAAAAAGTAATTAAATAATAAATAATTAATAAAAATATAAATTTAATTTCTAAAATTTTCTTTTCTTAAATAGAACCTAGGAAAAATAATATTACACTTGTAGGTTTTAATTTCATAGATTTCACTTTTTATTCGCGTTTTTATAATTTTCGTTTCGCTTTTTTTTTATTTTATATAAATTGTGTTAATCTTTATTTTCCCGTGAGAATTTGTTTCTCATTTGTTATTTAGAATTAAAAAAGCAAAAATCCAAAATATCTAATCATCAGTCACTCTAATCCAAGCTTTCAAACAATTGCCCATTCACACTTTGTTGGGAAACGATCCGGGTAATCACTTACCTGGTTTCACACTACACACACAAACGTGAGTTTTTGCAAGTATCCTTTTTCACAAAGGGGTAATTTGTATTTATTCACGTGTATCCGTCGTTGCATAATATTTATATATCTATTTAGCACGGATCATCAACACTAACCCCACTCTTCTAGTAAACTATGCCATCATTACTTTTCGTACAAAATGTATACCCATTGATGTTATACGCCTCGTATTTCACTATGTTGGGGCGTGGTCCAAATGATATCCAAGTCATAGTTTCTGATACACTATCATTGGATATCGCTAACTCTCTCTCAACCTGAATTTCATTACAAGTATATATTACCTTTAAATTGCAGGAACAACAAACAAACAATTAAAGAATAGGAGTGTTTGGGATAATGAAATGGTGTGCTGGTCGACCTCTATCTAATGTCATATACAGGAGGGACAATTATGATGATAGCAACAAACAAACAATTATAAACAACATACGAGTAATTACCTCTTCGAGTAACCACTTAGCAAAAGATTTACTGTGCTCTTTCTCCAGCAATGCCATTTTTTTACCCGGGTTTTTTCTTTACAAAACTTCCTTATGTCGCCTGAAAAAAATAAATGTATTTGATTATTATATTTGATAGAACATTTTAAGCAACGAAATCGACATGTGTTAGTAATACTTACTCGATATACGGTTGAATTTCATCTGCATTTTGTATTATATAAAAATGTGCTTTTTGAAAGGACTCTCTGGAAACTTCACTTGATTTGGCCGACAATGGCTTTCCGTCCTCATCTTAATTGGTTACATGCTTATCAGCTGGGATACTAATAGTTTTCATGGTTTTATGATATTCGCTAAAAAACTCTATTGTTTCTTCCGCAATAGTCTCCTCAGCAATGCATCCCTCTCGTCTATTTCTGTTTCGCACATGTCCTTTAATAACCTTCACACATCTTTCAAAGGGATACATCCACCGAAAGCATATGGGACTATATAATTTTACCTCCGTAGTTAGGTGTACAGTCAAGTGTACATACATGTGTTTTTTCAACCTACATATATATAATTCATGATATATATAATTCACTGTTTGATACAAGCGTCTTTTATTACTACAGGTTACACCACCAACTACGATGCAAAAGAAAAGTGACAACTAATGTGGACCAACAACACCATCGAAGCGCAAAAGTAATGTCTCTATTGAAGCCCTAAATCAAGCTAGGCCGGCGAAGAGTCAAAAGTCTTTAAATTATGGTACTTGAGAATTTGATTATGTACGAAATTACAATTGTATATTCTGTTCAGTTATATACATTCGAGTTTTATTCAATTTCAAATTTCTTTTTGTTTATGATTATGTTTTATATATATACTCATTCCAGCAGCACTACCATAGTACTAGCATTAGTAACTCTGCTTCAGCAGGACTAACTTAGTAGTAGCAGTAGCAACTCTGCTCCAACAGTACTAACTTAGTAATACCAGTAGTAACCCTGTGACTAAAAGATGCAGTCACATAATATGATCACGCTTATCAACATTATTGGTCACTCTTTGTTTAATTCGATGTGTGACTAAATATTACAAAAGGTGTGACAACTGGTAAAATTTCCCTAATATTTATATTATTGACAAATTAAATTTTGTGACTAGGACACTTGACTTGACCATTACGTGTTAAAACGATTAACAGGCCTGCACATATTGACACCCGGATATCTCACCAGGAAACAGTTAACTTATCATTATTGATAATTTACCTATGATTATTGTATTGAAAACGGGAGGTTATCCCGGTTTCACACGGACTGACACCACACGCAAACCAGGAACAGACAGAAAGTCACGAAATATTAGGAAATAATTAAGGACTCAGAGAATATTTCAAGTATTATTTAACGACTCTAATGATATACACTCTCGTAATTAGAAACGGTTTAGGACAGAACCAGACTTGACACTGTTTAACGGGACTCGGTTATTTAATTTACCCACTTTACTTTTAATCCCACCTAAACTTATACAAACTTAAATAAAAATAAATACTCACTATGCCCTTAAATAAAAACCTCACATATACACTCAAATAAAATACCACCCACCCCACTATTTCCTTCTCCCAAAAAATCACTTTACTGCCAAACCCTACTCTCCCCTTCTTCTTCTTTGTCGCCACCCTTCATCTTCCCCAAACCAAACCGACCCATCCCCATCATCTACACACCCACCATTAATAACCTTTGACCTTAGACCCTTGTCCTCTTCACCATTCATGGGTTCACATAAGAATTTGAGGCATAGATATATAGATAACACACCAAATAGGGTGATTATCTTCCCCACAATCCGAAAGTAAGATGGAGTCTAACTCCATTAATCACCATAAATCCGCACCTCCTGAGTATCATTCGAATCACACCCAAAAATTGAGAAGTTCCCAAGATCTAGGTCAAAGTGTGGTTCGAATAAGGAGGCTGTGGTGGGTAAATTTTGGAGCTATTGGTTTCGGATTGGAGGGTTTCTCACTAGAGTTCATACACCAAGAATATCAGGTTGAATATTCATTTTGTTGTGTTATATATATATATATATATTTTTTTTGAATCATTATTGGGAATTAAGAGTTAGGCCGAATGGGTAGAAAATGAAATTAGTAATGTTGTTGTGTGTTTTTTTTAATTGTCGAATGAAAACACCTAGGCAACCCTTAAGTAACCTTGAAGATAGATTTGTAGTTATAATTGTGAAATGGGTCGAATGGGATTTAATTTTCTTATGGGTTGTGGTTAATTTTTTTTTATGGCAGTAGGATTTTTAGAAAGAATTAAATTTTTGTAATGGTTGTTGTTGCTGTCGAATTACTTTAGCAATGGAAGTAGGTTCAAACGACAACCCAAGAATTTGAGGACTTAGAGTAGGAAGGTATTGACCCATGTAGATGGTTGTTGTTAGAAAGAAGGATAGAAACCTAATGACCATGGATTCGAGTCTATCGAATAAAACTCAAATGGTAATTTGTTGTTAGTACAAAGTTAGTAGGTTAGCGAGTTGATTTGGGTGAGAGGTTAACGAAACCTAGCTTATCATAAGACCATGAGCGAAATGAGACCATGACACTTGAATAGCATCAAAACAGCCTCCAACGAGCTTGTATAGGATGAATATGTTAGCACCTTGGTTCCTTGTGTAGCCAAAGAGAGAGTAGAAAAGCTTAGAACCCTTTTGCTTGGATGGCCACTAGTGTGCCACTGTCGACCCTAAAAAGGGTCGCTAACTTAGTGTAAATTGTCCTTTAGAACACCCAAGAAGTTAGACTCAGGAAGTACTCGAAGGATAGCCCAAGTGAGACCACAGCCGTGGTCTTTGGCTTATCAATATCATAAGCAAAAGTCTCTAAAGAGACAGCCAAAAATAATACCTTGGCGCAGGTATTCTTTTCCTCCCATAAGTGCACTACCAGGCAACCCAAAAGAGAGCCAACAGCCCACCTATTAGCCCAACCCTATAAACTATAGACAGCCCATTTAAGGCCCAAAGTAGGAGTCATTGTAGGCTGTCAATAAGCCTTGGATTGAGTCGAAATATCGGCCAGCTTATAACCCATCTAAGCCCACTAGAAAACTTATACAAAACAGCCCATTTAAATACTTAGGACATTCAAATGTTGAGTTAATGAAACTATGACGAAACGATTAAATGAAATAATGAAAACCGTTCCGAAATAAATTGACATCAAAACTTTGTACAACGAATACTAGTTAAAACTTGAGAAGCCGTCACGAGCTAATGTAAAATAACAAATGTCGACAATTTTAAATAGCCGAAGACACCAAAATGAGCCTAAAGAATTACCAGCTTAAAACTTATATATAAACATTTAGACATAAAAAGGAATTCGAATAAATACATAGGTAAGACAAGTTTTACCGAAAGAAAATAAAAACGTCACTAACATATGTGGATAAAGGTTAAATTGCCGAAATAATAATACAACGCACACCACTAAATAACTAGATATACATAGTTATAAATAACTAATTTCACATACATTTGGGAATAAGAATAAACATATATATTTATATATATACACGACTAGAAAAATATACATGCGAACACTTAGGAAAAATTGGAAAATATATATACTAGATAGGTCAAAATAAGTTCACGATAGTATAGAACATGACACGTGACAAAATATATATAAAAATACGGAAACGCTTATATTTGACTTAATAATAACAAACAAATTAAAACTGAATGCCGCTAACTTATATACGTTTAACGAGACACAAAACTTAGGCTAAGGTTGTATGAATAAGTTATATTAGAGAGGCAAATTAAAATACTCAAGTTAACGGTTAGAAACCCTTAAGTGATGAATTTCTCGAATATTAAGTTATATATTAAAAATCAACATAGGCGAATCTATCGTACAATATACTTATCTAGACTAAGTTTAAATTATACCTTAGGCCGTAGAAGGACCCGACCATTAGTTACCTTGACTTTAGGACAATTGTAAGATTATACGTCACCTTCCTTTAGGAGAGACTTTAGCAATCGCACTCACAGTCACATGAGTAACCACACATAAGTATACTAAAGCATTGAAATTTAGACTTGAAGAGACTTGAATATAATACTTGAAACTAAAACCTGGTTATGTAATTTAGGTTGCGTGTTGGTGCCGTGCACACTCTAATTTCACTGCGTTCACTGTTCAGGCCAACAAAGGTGAGTTTATAGCCCCAGTTTTACTTTTACTTGTTTTTACAAATATGGGGTGAGAAACATGCAAAACTTTTTCTGGACCATAATATTTATGTTTTTACTCAAACCTATAGCGCAGTTAGCCTAAGCCCTTGAACCCACTGTTATGCCCATTTTCATGAGCCGTTAATTTCCTTTGGGAAGCGCGATTGCTTTAGATATATCTATTGGGGTGACTCCCCCGTTCGGGTTGACCGGATAGGCAAACGAACGTATTGCAAGTCGGATTTTCGAGTGTATTGGGTTAAACACTCGCTAAGGGCCCCTGATTATTAATTATGTGTTAGAGATTAGCACACTGGACTGTCGAGCTTCGGTTACATGAACTTAGTGCTAGCGCAATAGATACTTTTGTATGACATTATATGTGTTGTAATGGTCATGCTGGTCCAAACTAAATTATTTGATGATTTTAAATTAAACCTATAAACTCACCAGCTTTTTGCTGATTTTTAGCATGTTTTCTCAGGTGAATAAATTGACTTGGTATAGCAAGAAATGGCAAGGCAAGGGGTCATGGAGCATTTTATCAGATTGGCAGTTTATTTTCAGAGACTTGTTTTTATGTGGGACCACAATGTTTAATGGGCCTAATTGCTTTCAAAACTATGACTTATCTTTTGTAAAACTAATTTATGATTTTAATTAAAAACGGAGTATGTATTCCGTTCTTCATATCCTTGTGTTGTGATCTCCAATAAGTAGCACCCTCAAAGTTCTGTATGCTTCTGCGACCGTTGTAAATTTTGGGGGTGTTACAGATTGGTATCAGAGTCAGGTTATAGATAACTAGGTACATATAAACCCTAAACTATAACCATTTTTATAAAAACAAGTCCCCATGACTGCCATTTGCCTTGCTTGCCATTTTACTTGATGATTATTTGACCTGACTGTTTGTTATGATTATGACTTGTTATTATAAGTATTATATGTATTTATATATACTTAACCCACACTAGTTATTACCAATATACTTACACACTTATACCATGTTGTCACAGACTATGCTTTCCCAACCTATCCCGCCGATTTCACCAAATTCAGAAGACCCGTATATGCAAGTGCTGCAAGCCTATAATGCACCGGATCCTGACCTACTCGAGCCCCCACTCACAGCAGCACTGCCTAATCTCAGTCAGCCTACTGGTCACGATACACAGCTTACTTCACCTACTCTTTCAGTCAGACGTACAGCTCGTATGAGAGTTCCTGGTTATCGGATGAGGTATTCAGATTTTCTACCAGTATCCCAGAAGAGACCTCAAGCATCATCTCCAGAGCATTCACCACTCCGACAGCGACTTAGAAGGGCTGATGATTCCTATTCAGAAGAGGAATAGGAAGAAGAGGATCCTGAAGAAGAACCAGTGGCAGATCCGATTCCCGAAAATGTTGCTGATGCGTGGTTTTGTAACCTTACAACAGGTTTTACCTCTCGAGGGATCTCAAGAGGCTTACAACCCCACCAGGCAGTGTACCTGACCGATGTAGTATAGTGTAGTGGTAAGTACGGGGGATTGATCGTTCTCCACAGGGAATAGTGTTCGTTAGGTATGAAAGGCTACTCTAATTAGGTCTAAGGGTTGAGGAAGATTCTTTTTTATGTTTTTATAATTTTATGAAAGCAAGTAAAATCTCGGGTTTGAAGGAGTGGGCGGAATTAGTTGCTAGTCAACTAACCCAAATTACTACGAATGCAATAAAATTAAATAACTGAAAATAAAATGTGGTGAGAAACTTATGTGTAGAGAAATGTGTTTACTTAGATTTCCTTACTCCCTAACTATCTTTTACCGGTTAATTAGTGTGTATTAGTCGCGTGGATGACGGGTGTATTCCTTAATACCATTCGTGGGGTGGCGTACTTACTTCCCCAACTCTACAAGCTCCTACTTCACTCCTATGTCGAGCCGGCTAGGAAGCTCCTAACATGGGATCACTAGAATTCGCTTGTGCATTAAATACAACCATAAAAACCTTTAGTACGCATTTGGTTCATGTTTCTTAAGACGTTCAAGCAAGTTACCGAATAGGAAGTTAGCCAGTTTTCTTAAGCCTAACATAGATAAACAATCATCCAATACAACTAATAACACACTAACAACCAATAATCAATAGCTAGGTTTCATTAGATCTAAGCAAACACAAGATAAATTTAGCCTAACATGTTAAACAAAAGACAAGAATAAGATAGAATCAAACAACACATAGACATATTGAATGATTAATTGATAACTTATCTTTCAATGAAACATGGAAGATCTCAAGGCAAAAAGCCCTGAAAAAGTAGCTAAAATCGTCTTAGGGTTTTCTCCCAAAATTCCACACACTAAGCTCTCTCTAATGACAAAAAATTAGAAAACTATATATAGATTTTTGGATCTGACGGCGTCACCTTATGGATTGTGACGCCGTCACCTCGCCGCTTTTAGGGTTCCCGGATGACCTTCTTGACGCCGTCCCTCTTTAGCTCTTCAAAAATCCATTCTGGCTTATCAAGGCTTGACGCCGTCGAACCTTGAACGTGACGCCGTCCCCTTATGATTTAAGCCGTGACACCCTTGATCAAGTTAAAGCGTGACGCCGTCAGAATTCACATGCTATTTTCACTGGCCCGTCATGAGTAAATTTCACGTCCAACTTTTCTTGCCAAGGCATGACGCCGTCCAGAGTAAAGTCTGACGCCGTCAAGAGTAACTTTTAGCCGATTCTTGAGACTTTGCCGTTTTCTTCACTTTAATGCTCCAAAAACGTCCAAAATGCCTCCTTTTCCAGATTTCTCCTCAGAAGTACCTAAAATGACAAAAGGAACGATTTAGGGCAATATTTGATCAAATAAATACGATTTAAGGCTTAAATGACCCCTTAAAAGCGGTACACTTTTCGCTTCATCAGTTGCACCAGCTGAGCCCCGACATGGGAAAGGATTATTGGAAGAAGTGCCTAGTACATTTGAGTTGGGACAGAGCTCTAGGGCAGCTCAGATTGTAGGAGAGGACGGGGATATGCCTCTCGGGTTAGGTTTGAGAGCTGCTAGATTGCGAGCCAGGGATGAGGCTCCGGCTACTGATGAGATTAATGGCGAAGTTTGGAAAGATATCGAGTGTATTCACAGTGTCCCACTCCAGGCAGGCAGTCCCACTTATGAGCCGTCTTCACCTAATTTTGTGCCGCCATCTCCATCACTACTGATTTCACCTCCACCAGCTGTATCACCATTGGCAGAAGAAGAGGATGATGATGTTACTGGGTTTGCAGATCAGTTGGGTGCTCAGGGAAATTTGTTGGACATTCATTCCGATCAGTTGGAGAGATTAGGGAGACGGGATGAACAGGTTGGTAGAGAGCTTGCTGAAGTTCGACGGAGGTTAGGAGACATAAGGAGTGACCAAGCTAGAGCTTGGGATGCCGAGTGGACACATTGGCATCGTATGCATAAGCTGGAGTCAGTTATGGCTAGAGTCACGAGGGCTGAGCATGAGGATCGTAGGGAAGTGTTAGGGTTAAAGAGACGTGAAGCACAACTTGTGGCCAGGGTAGAGAGTTTAGAGACCATCATAGCTCAGATGGCACGAGAGTTGACACAACTACGCCTCAGGCAGGATGAGTTTGAGAGTTAGGATTTGAGTTGTATCTACACTAAACTGGGTAGTTGCCAGTTAGTGGTAGTAGTTGTAGTATTAGTAGTAGTCGAGGAACTTATGTATTTCGTAGACGTTCGAGTTCGAAATTTTGTACACCTAACCTTATTTTAATATATGACGAGCTTGCTCGATTATCTCTATTCTTTTACCGTCCTTAGAAATTTACCTTACCCATACGTGTTATATTTGTGACGATTCTTCGAATTTTGTTTTTCTCTATCCTTTTTATACAGCAACATGCCTCCAAAGAGAACAACTCGAACCCACGTACACAACCAGCAAACCAAGGCCCCGTCAGACCTGAAACAGCAGCCCCACAAGTGAACCGAGCCATGCTCGATCAACTCGTAGAGGAACGAGTAGCAGCCGCACTAGCTGTAGCAAACCACTCCACAGCAGATGTTGGAAACTCGAGACCTACAACCAACGGTGCTCGAGGTTGTACATACCAAGACTTCCGGAAAGTAATGATTGGAGGTTTTGGAGGTGCAGAAGGAGCAGTTGTGTTGGTCCGATGGATCGAAAGATTAGAAACGGTATTTAGGATTTATGGATGTTCTGAGGAAGATCGAGTTAAGTTTGCATCATTCACATTTCTGGATGCAGCTCTAACTTGGTGGAATAACTACTTGAAATCATCTGGCTATGACGCTGCATATGCAATGTCATGGGAGAGCTTTAAAGAGATGGTTCTCAAGAAATACTACCCTAGGAACGAAGTGAAGAAGTTGGAAGTAGAATTTTAAAATCTTAGGGTGCAAGGCACAAACATGGCAGTGTATAACCAATGCTTTCAGGAACTAGCTCTATTGTGTCCTGATATGGTTCAAACTGAGGCTCATCTGTTGGAGAGGTACATTGGAGGTTTACCTAAGTCCATTAAAGGAAATGTTACCACATATAAGGCTGCGGATCTCCACGAGACAATGGAGGTAGCCAACAAGCTGATGGATCAGGTGATCGAAGATTCGATCGAAGCGGGTGTGAACAATAAAAGGAAATGGGATGACCATCCCCGAAATCACCACCACCCAAACAAAAGGCATGAGATTGCCAAGGTGTATGCTGCCGGACCTACAGAGAGGAAGGTCTACGTTGGACACTTGCCATTTTATAATCGATGTAAGTTGCATCACAAGGGCCAGTGCACGGTCAAGTGCAGTAAGTGTCAGAAGATAGGGCACATGACCCGCGATTGGAGGGCAAGACCTCTAGCGGTAGCACATATTGCATCGACAAGGGCTGAAGTCACCTGCTATGGATGCGGTGAAAAAGGGCATTATAGGAATGAATGCCAAAAGATTAAGAACCAGGGAAACGGTGGTAACAAAGGACAACTAAGAATTCAGGGTAATCCAAGAAACCCAGGAGCTGGCGTGAATCAATTAGCTGTTGTGCCCCAAAGGAACAAGGGGAATGATGTAGTAGCCCGTGGAAGGGTTTACGCGGTGGGAAAAGTGGAAGCCCAGGAGGACACGAATGTGGTAACGGGTATGTTTCTCTTAAATAACCGCTATGCATCTATACTGTTTGATACAGGAGCAGATAGGAGTTTCGTTTCCACTGCCTTTAGCCCATTGCTAGGTATTACCCCGACCTCTTTAGGAAACGAATATAATATAGAGTTAGCCAATGGAAAATTAGAAAAAGTAGACACCATAGTAAGAGGTTGCACACTAAACCTATCCAACCGCCCGTTCAATATTGATTTAATGCCTCTAGAATTAGGAAGTTTTGACGTCATTATAGGAATGGACTGGTTGTTGAAATACCATGCCAATATTCTTTGTGATGAGAAAATTGTCCGAATACCTTACGGGAATATAGTCCTAACCATAGAGGGTGATAAGAAAGGTAGACGAAGTACTTCGAGGTTAAACGTCATTTCATACACGAAAGTTCAGAGGCATCTTGAGAAAGGATGTCTTCTCTTCTTAGCTCAGGTTTCTGGAAAGGAAGAGACGAAACCGGAGGAAAAACGATTGGAAGATGTGCCGATCGTTAGAGATTTCCCAGAAGTCTTTCCCGAAGACTTACCCGGACTTCCACCAAAACGACAGGTCGAATTTTGAATTGACCTAATACCATGTGCCGCACCTGTGGCACGAGCGCCTTACCGACTAGCCCCAACAGAACTATAAGAGTTGTCTGAACAATTGTCAGAACTTTCTGACAAAGGATTTATCAGACCAAGTTCCTCGCCCTGGGGAGCTCCAGTTCTGTTCGTCAAGAAGAAAGACTGATCGTTTAGGATGTGCATTGACTATAGGGAACTCAATAAACTTACCATTAAGAACTGATACCCCCTTCCCAGAATCGACGAGCTATTTGATCAACTCCAAGGATCGTGCGTCTACTCAAAAATCAACTTAAGATCCGGTTATCATCAACTGAGGGTACGGGAAGAAGATATCCCAAAAACGAGATTTAGAACTCGATATGGACACTATGAGTTACAAGTTATGCCTTTTGGCTTAACCAACGCACAAGCGGTATTCATGGACCTCATGAACAGGGTGTGTAAGCCTTATTTAGACAAGTTTGTGATCGTCTTCATTGACGACATATTAATATATTCTAAGAGCGAAAAGGAGCATGATGAGCATCTTAGGCTAATCTTAGAATTATTAAGAGGAGAGGAGTTATATGCCAAGTTTTCAAAGTGCGAGTTTTGGATGCCAAGAGTCCAATTCTTAGGTCACATAATTGATAAAAAAGGTATCCATGTAGATCCCACAAAAATTGAGTCGGTAAAGGATTGGGCAACACCTACAACCCCTACGGAAATATGCCAGTTTTTAGGACTAGCAGGATACTATCGAAGATTCATCGAGGGATTCTCGAGAATACCGAAGCCTTTGATGAAGTTGACCCAGAAAAATGAGAAATTTGAATGGGGAGAGAAAGCAGAGGAAGCTTTCCAACTTCTTAAGGAAAAGTTGTGTAGCGCGCCTATCTTAGCCTTACCTGAAGGCAGTGAAGACTTTGTAGTCTACTGCGATGCCTCTCATAAAGGGTTAGGAGCTGTACTAATGCAGCAAGAAAAGGTGATAGCTTACGCCTCACGACAATTAAAGACTCACGAGAAAAATTACACCACCCATGACCTAGAGTTAGGATCAGTAGTATTTGCCCTTAGGATTTGGAGACACTACCTATACGGCACTAAATGCGTAGTGTATACCGACCACAAAAGTTTGCAACATATTTTGGATCAGATGGAACTCAATATGAGGCAACGTCGATGGTTAGAATTTCTCAGTGACTATGACTGTGAAATTCGATACCATCCGGGCAAAGTAAACGTGGTAGCGGATGCACTCAGCCGAAAGGAGAGATCGAAACCCCTAAGAGTAAGGTCATTAGGTATGACTATAGTTTCACCACTCCCCTCGGAAATTCGAGAAGCTCAGATTGAGGCTCTAAAGGAAGAGAATAAACCTCATGAGAAAATCGACGGAATGGCCAAAAGCGAAAATTGGTTTGTAAGGAAAACGGATGGAACTTTTTGTTTCAAGGAAAGGAGTTGGATTCCACTTTACGGAGGTATACGAGACCTCATTATGCACGAATCCCATAAGACAAAGTATTCCATTCACCCAGGAGCCGACAAGATGTACCTTGATTTGAAAAAGCTGTACTGGTGGCCAAATATGAAAGCTGACATTGCAACCTATGTCAGTAAGTGTCTAACGTGTTCCAAGGTAAAGCCTGAACACCAGAGCCATCCGGTTTGCTCGTACAACCTGAAATCCCAGAATGGAAATGGGAACGTATAACCATGGACTTCATCACCAAATTGCCTAGGACGTCCAGTGGCTATGACACCATTTGGGTGATAGTCGACCGCCTTACTAAGTCCGCTCATTTTCTACCAATTAGAGAAAACCTCAGTATGGACAAGTTGGCACAGTTGTATGTAAAGGAAATAGTTGCTCGACACGGAGTTCCACTTTCAATCATATCTGACCGAGATAGTCGTTTTACGTCAATTTTTTGGAGACCTCTGCAAGATGCTTTAGAAACCGACTTAGATATAAGCATAGCATATCACCCGCAAACAGATGGTCAGAGTGAGAGAACCATCCAAACCCTAGAAGATATGCTGAGAGTGTGTGTGATAGAATTCGATAACAGTTGGGATAGACACCTACCGTTAGCTGAATTTTCTTATAATAATAGTTATCACACCAGCATTAAAGTTGCACCGTATGAGGCACTATACGGCAGAAAATGTAGATCCCCGATCTGCTGGGCTGAGGTTGGAGAGAGCCAACTCACGGGTCCCGAATTAGTGCAAGAGACTACAGAAAAGATCGTACAGATCAAAAGCCGAATGCAAGCAGCCTAAGATCGTCAGAAGAGTTATGCTGACAAAAGACAAAAACCACATGAATTTCAAGTTGGATATCGTGTCATGCTAAAGGTATCGCCATGGAAAGGTGTGATCCGTTTCGGGAAACGAGGAAAGTTAAACCCTCGATATATAGGTCCTTTCAAAATCCTCACGATAATAGGACCAGTAGCTTACCGACTTGAGTTACCTCAAGAGCTCAGTTCCGTACACAACGTGTTCCATGTGAGCAATTTAAAGAAATGTCTTTCTGACGAAACCCACGCCCTACCTTTAGAAGAAATTCAAGTTGACGAGAGATTAAATTTCGTCGAGGAACTCGTTGAGATAATGGACCGAGAGATCAAACGGTTAAAGCAAAGTCGTATCCCTATCGTAAAAGTTCGTTGGAACTCCCATAGAGGTCCCGAGTGCACTTGGGAACGGGAGGATGAGATCAAACGAAAATACCCGTACCTTTTTACACACCCAACGTGTAACCCTGAGTGAAAAACGAGGACGGTTTTCATTCCTAAGACGGGGAGGATGTGACAACTAGTAAAATTTCCCTAATATTTATATTATAGACAAATTAAATTATGTGACTAGGACACTTGACTTGACCATTATGTGTTAAAACGATTAGCAGGCCTGCACATATTGACACCCGGATATCTCACCAGGAAACAGTGAACTTATCATTATTGATAATTTACCTATGATTATTGTATTGAAAACGGCAGGTTATCCCGGTTTCACACGGACTGACACCACACGAAAACCAGGAACAGATAGAAAGTCACAAAATATTAGGAAATAATTAAGGACTCGGAGAATATTTCAAGTATTATTTAACGACTCTAATGATATACACTCTCGGAATTAGAAACGGTTTAGGAAGGAACCAGACTTGACACTGTTTAACGGGACTCGGGTATTTAATTTACCCACTTTACTTTTAATCCCACCTAAACTTATACAAACTTAAATAAAAATACATACTCACTATACCCTTAAATAAAAACCTCACATATACACTCAAATAAAATACCACCCACCCCACTATTTCCTCCTCCCCAAAAATCACTTTACTGCCAAACCCTACTCTCCCCTTCTTCTTCTTTGTCGCCACCCTTCATCTTCCCCAAACCAAACCGACCCATCCCCATCATCTACACACCCACCATTAATAACCTTTGACCTTAGACCCTTGTCCTCTTCACCATTCACGGGTTCACATAAGAATTTGAGGCATAGATATATAGATAACACACCAAATAGGGTGATTATCTTCCCCACAATCCGAAAGTAAGATGGAGTCTAACTCCATTAATCACCATAAATCCGCACCTCCTGAGTATCATTCGAATCACACCCATTTCAAACACACCCAAAAATTGAGAAGTTCTCAAGATCTAGGTCAAAGTGTGGTTCGAATAAGGAGGCTGTGGTGGGTAAATTTTGGAGCTATTGGTTTCGGATTGGAGGGTTTCTCACTAGAGTTCATACACCAAGAATATCAGGTTGAATATTCATTTTGTTGTGTTTTATATATATAATATATATAATATATATATATATATATATATATATATATATAATATATATATATATATATATATATTAAATATTTGAATCATTATTGGGAATTAAGAGTTAGGCCGAATGGGTAGAAAATGAAATTAGTAATGTTGTTGTGTTTTTTTTTTAATTGTCGAATGAAAACACCTAGGCAACCCTTAAGTAACCTTGAAGATAGATTTGTAGTTATAATTGTGAAATGGGTCGAATGGGATTTAATTTTCTTATGGGTTGTGGTTAATTTTTTTATGGCATAGGATTTTTAGAAAGAATTAAATTTTGTAATGGTTGTTGTTGCTGTCGAATTACTTTAACAATGGAAGTAGGTTCAAACGACAACCCAAGAATTTGAGGACTTAGAGTAGGAAGGTATTGACCCATGTAGATGGTTGTTGTTAGAAAGAAGGATAGAAACCTAATGACCATGGATTCGAGTCTGTGGAATAAAACTCAAATGGTAATTTGTTGTTAGTACAAAGTTAGTAGGTTAGCGAGTTGATTTGGGTGAGAGGTTAACGAAACCTAGCTTATCATAGGACCACGAGGGAAACGAGACCATGACACTTGAATAGCATCAAAACAGCCTCCAACGAGCTTGTGTAGGATGAATATGTTAGCACCTTGGTTCCTTGTGTAGCCAAAGAGAGAGTAGAAAAGCTTAGAACCCTTTTGCTTGGATGGCCACTAGTGTGCCACTGTCGACCCCAAAAAGGGTCGCTAACTTAGTGTAAATTGTCCCTTAGAACACCCAAGAAGTTAGACTCGGGAGGTACTCGAAGGATAGCCCAAGTGAGACCACAACCGTGGTCTTTGGCTTATCAAGATAACAAGCAAAAGTCTCTAAAGAGACTGCCAAAAATAATACCTTGGCGCAGGAATTCTTTTCCTCCCATAAGTGCACTACCAGGCAACCCAAAAGAGAGCCAACAGCCCACCTATTAGCCCAACCCTATAAACTGTAGACAGCCCATTTAAGGCCCAAAGTAGGAGTCATTGTAGGCTTTCAATAAGCCTTGGACTACGTCGAAATATGGGCCATCTTATAACCCATCTAAGCCCACTAGAAAACTTATACAAAACAGCCCATTTAAATACTTAGGACATTCAAATGTTGAGTTAATGAAACTATGACGAAACGATTAAATGAAATAATGAAAACCGTTCCGAAATAAATTGACATCAAAACTTTGTACAACGAATACTAGTTAAAATTTGAGAAGCCGTCACGAGCTAATGTAAAATAACACATGTCGACAATTTTAAATAGCCAAAGACACCAAAATGAGCCTAGTGAATTACCAACTTAAAACTTATATATAAACATTTAGACATAAAAAGGAATTCGAATAAATACATAGGTAAGACAAGTTTTGCCGAAAGAAAATAAAAACATCACTAACATAGGTGGATAAAGGTTAAATTGCCGAAATAATAATACAACGCACACCACTAAACAACTAGATATACATAGTTATAAATAACTAATTTCACATACATTTGGGAATAAGAATAAACATATATATTTATATATATACACGACTAGACAAATATACATGCGAACACTTAGGAAAAATTGGAAAATATATATACTAGATAGGTCAAAATAAGTTCACGATAGTATAGAACATGACACGTGACGAAATATATATAAAAATACGGAAACGCTTATATTTGACTTAATAATAACAAACAAATTAAAAATGAACGCCGCTAACTTATATACGTTTAACGAGACACAAAACTTAGGCTAAGGTTGTATGAATAAGTTATAGTAGAGAGGCAAATTAAAATACTCAAGTTAACGTTTAGAAACCCTTAAGTGATGAATTTCTCGAATATTAAGTTATATATTATAAATCCACATAGGCGAATCTAACGTACAATATACTTATCTAGACTAAGTTTAAATTATACCTTAGGCCGTAGAAGGACCCGACCATTAGCTACCTTGACTTTAGGAAAATTGTAAGATTATACGTCACCATCTTTTAGGAGAGACTTTAGCAATCGAACTCACAGTCACATGAGTAACCACACATAAGTATACTAAAACATTGAAATTTAGACTTGAAGAGACTTGAATATAATACTTGAAACTAAAACCTGGTTATGTAATTTAGGTTGCGTGTTGGTGCCGTGCACTCTCTAATTTCACTGCGTTCACTGTTCAGGCCAACAAAGGTGAGTTTATAGCCCCAGTTTTACTTTTACTTGTTTTTAAAAATATGGGGTGAGAAACATGCAAAACTTTTTATGGACCATAATATTTATGTTTTTACTCAAACCTATAGCGCAGTTAGCCTAAGCCCTTGAACCCACTATTATGCCCATTTTCATGAGCCGTTAATTTCCTTTGGGAAGCGCGATTGCTTTACATAGATCTATTGGGGTGACTCCCCCGTTCGGGTTGACCGGATAGGCAAACGAACGTATTGCAAGTCGGATTTTCGAGTGAATTGGGTTAAACAATCGCTAAGGGCCCCTGATTATTAATTATGTGTTAGAGATTAGCACACTGGACTGTCGAGCTTCGGTTGCATGAACTTAGTGCTAGCGCAATAGATACTTTTGTATGACATTATATGTGTTTTAATGGTCACGCTAGTCCAAAATAAATTATTTGATGATTTTAAATTAAACCTATGAACTCACCAGCTTTTTGCTGATTTTTAGCATGTTTTCTCAGGTGAATAAATTGATTTGGTATGGCAAGATATGCCAAGGCAAGGGGTCATGGAGCATTTTATTAGATTGGCAGTTTATTTTCAGAGACTTGTTTTTATGTGGGACCACAATGTTTAATGGGCCTAATTGCTTTCAAAACTATGACTTATCTTTTGTAAAAATAATTTATGATTTTAATTAAAAACGGAGTATGTATTCCGTTCTTCATATCCTTGTGTTGTGATCTCCAATAAGTAGCAACCTCAAAGTTCTGTATGCTTTCGCGACCATTTTAAATTTTGGGGGTGTTACAAAAGGCCACACAAACTAAAAGTTCATGTGACCATTGGATGATCAATAGTCACACAAAATACACATTTCTTCACTTTACACAGCATACAGTCACACTTATTAACACTTTTGGCCATTTTTTGCTTAATTGTATGTGACTAAATACCCAAAACAAACATGCTTTGTGTGACTAAATATTACAAAAGGCCACACAAACTAAAAATTCATGTGACCATTGGATGATCAATAGTCACACAAAATAAACATTTCTTCACTTTAAACAACATATGGTCACACTTATTAACACTTTTGGCCACTATTTTGCTTAATTGTATGTGAGTGATAACGCTCAAATTGTGCATTTTTTTAGTAGCGTTATTCGTGCTTTTATATGTGTTATTTGGTTATATTTATATGCTTTTGTTACTTAATTGTACCGAAGTATGTTTGCAAAGTGTATGTAGCCAAAAACAGGAAAAAGGGAGAAAAAGATGAAAAAAATGATGAAGAAGGAAATATTTATGATAGTAAGAAAAATCTTGTGTCAAGTTATGCTCCAAATAGGCATCTCAAAGAGTAAAGGTCCAAGTATCCAAGTTGACAAAGTTCCAAGGCGAAGAAAGGATAAAGTTTGGATGAAGAACCAAATGGAAGAAACAAGCCAAAACGACAAAAGTCTAAAGCAACAACCATCCATCCGATCGGTAGCAGCCTGCAACCGATTCGGATGGAGGCTACGGTTGAAGGCCAACCGATCGGTTGGAAGCAGTCTGTTTTCCCAAACTTCATCATTAAGGATCCTATCTTTATGTGAATGATTCTAGACCCTTTCCAAGTGTATTCTAGGCTATTCCATTATGCTTGGAGGCCAAGTGAAGCATTAAAGACCCTAGGCTTGAGAGTAGTATAAATAGAGCTCATTTCTACAAGTTTTAAAAAACAACACATATGCTTTTCTTAATCAACAAACCCTTTAATCATCAACCACTCATCAAAATACTAAAATTTGTCCTTAAAAGTCCAGGAAGCTTTGGAGAGTCAAGAAGTCAACATTTGGAGGTCAAAATATCAAGAAGTCAACACCAATACTTTGGGTATCATTACTTATCATTTGTAATCTTATTTCAATCATTGTAAGAATTTCAATTATGGTTTCTAATGGTCAAAGTACTGAGTTTATGTTTGCTATGAGTGGCTAGAGCCTTTGTGCATTTGCTTAGATGATGTGTTTTGCTCATTGATTTGCTTATGATTGTGATAACATGTTTTAATTCAATTTCAAGTCAATTCTAAGATCCAATTGTGGTTAAGTTTCGCCGTGACATTTGTTAATCAAGTTTGACTAGTTAGTAACAAGAAAGGTCGAAAGAATTATTGTTATTTAGTTAGTTATAATCATTTGTCTATGAATGATTGTTTTTATCCAAAAATTCTTGGCTTAACAAAGGAACTTAATTGTGATTGTAATGAGAATACTTTTTATCTATCAAGTAGGATTGATTGTAAACTACCTCAAGGGTCGAAAGATTAGTAGTTGCCAATCAGTTGTGATCTATTTGTCTATGAATCAGTTACCTTTTGTATTGATCATTTCTTAAGCGTATTTGATAAACAAAAGACTATTTTTGTGTTTAAGTTTGCCACCCTAAACTTATGAACCCTGAATTGATCTTGAATTGATTAGTTAAACGTAATGCTTGTTTTTATGAACTAAAATCTTGACGAAGGTTTAACTTGTAGAAACAATAGATTAGTGCACCAAACTAATTATCATAACCAACATGTTAACAAAAGTTATCACAATCATGCTTATCAAGAGTAGTATGCTAGTCTAAGCAAGTGTAGTTTTAATCATTTGAATTATCATTTTATAATCATTGCTTGTTTTCGTGACAGACTTTTATTAGCTTTTAAACTTACGCATAGATTCACTACACAAATCCCCGCGACCGATCCCGACTTACCATCACAATCTTGCTATAACGGACGAGTTCACTTGCTCGTATGTGTTATTTCTAGATTCGGTAATTCGTGTTTATAAATTTAAAACTTGCACACGAAGTGACACATCAAATTTTTGGCACCGCTGCCGGGGATTTTGATTGTGTTTCATTAAGTTTTAGAAGTCCATTTCTCACTAAGTTCATTTTCGAAAAAAAAAGTTTTTCGAGCTGTCCATCCGATCGGAATTTCATCCATCCGATCGGTTGCCCAAATTTCAAATTTACCGAGACAACCATCCGATCGGTATTCATTCCATCCGATCGGTTTTTCACTAATCCAATTTTACCGAGAGCAACATCCGATCGGTATTCCACTCATCCGATCGGATCGTCATTTCTGATTTTCCAAATTGTTTTCATTTTTCGCTCGTGTGTTTAGACATTGCCTCGATTCTGTTGGGAATTATATGAACACTTGTTCAACCGGAGTAGAACCAATTTCACCTCTTTTCGATCCTGAAAGTTTAATTCGATCAAGACCAAGAAGAAGAAGAACACCCTTTGTTCCATTAACCAATCGAGTACCATGGGCACCAAACCCACCGTTTGATAATCTTTTAGAAGCCGAAGTTGTTTATAACTCATTCACTGACCAACCTTTTCCCGTGGCTGACGATGAACCCATGTGGGCCACAAACCGAGCCGTAGCACCCACTCCTGGATCTGCTATTGTTCCGGTTAACCTTGGAAACAATTTCACCGTGAAAGGTCACCACCTTTCTATGATCAAAGACCGTCAATTCGATGGGCGTTCGAGGGCCGATCCTCACAAACACATTGCCGAATTCATTGAAATTTGCGGCATGTTTCAATATGGTGATACCAATGCTGATGCCATCAAACTCAAACTTTTTCCATCATCACTTGCTGGAGATGCAAAAGTGTGGTATAACGAATTAACCCCAGGAACTATTAATAATTGGGAGGAGATGAGACATGCTTTCGTAAGCCGATTCTTTCCACATGCCATGTTTGATAGACTCATGGGAGAAATTCGTGAATTCACACAAAATCCTAACGAATCACTTGTCGAAGCTTGGCTTCGTATGAAAGATTTACTTTGTAGTTGTCATGGACATGGTTTAGGACGAGGAACCATCATCCAAATTTTCTACCATGGACTTGATGAAGCGTCTCAAGGAATTCTTGATGCTGTAGGAATTTTTCTTTATAAAACCCCTAATCAGGCATATCAATTGCTTGAAGACCGAGTCCTTCTCAAACTCGATTGGTCGAAAGATGTCAAAACCAAACCTTTACGAAAAATCGTTGCTTTTGTTGAAAGTTCCGAAACCTCTAAACTCATGGACAAAATGGAAGCATTGACTTCCAAAATCGACTCGCAATACAAAGATTTAAAAGGAGAAATGAAAGAAATGCGAGATGGTTGTAACAATTGTGGAGGTAATCACACATCATCGGAATGTGATGATCAAATAATGGGCGGACCTACAAAAGGAAAAGCTAATTATGTTCAAGGAGGATACCGTGGAGGCGGTTATCGTGGTAATTATTATGAGAGAAATTCTGTAAATTGGCAAGATCGCCAACAAAGGGATAACAATCGTGATTCTCAACCCCGAGCGGCAAATCAAACTTCACAAAACTCTGAGAAAAAACCAGAAGAAACCGATTTCGAAAAAATGATGAGAGAATTTGTGACTGATCAAAAAGCTACTAATGAGTTTGTCAAGACTCAATTTTTCAATCTCAAAACCAAAGTTGAGCAGGGACAGAAAAATCATTAAGCATCTATTCAAGACCTTGAAAACAAATTCGGTAGACTTTCTGATCAATTTGCTTCCAGACCATCAGGTTCACTACCAAGTAATACCCAATCAAACCCTAAACCAACATCATCAGGATCAAATGATAAAACTTATCGTCCACCACAGACTAGAAATGAGCATATCAATGTTGTATTCACAAGAAGTGGTCTTTCTTATGATCCACCACCCAATCCAAATAATACCACGATCATTCAAGATGAGAGTGAAGATGAAATTGAAGAAGCAGGAGAAGAGAATAATCCAAAAACACCACCCAAACCCAACCCACCAGTTAAGGCGTACACACCAAAAATTCCATATCCTCAAAGCCTTAAGAAAGAAAAGATGGAAGAGCGTTATAAGAAGTTTTTTGAAATGATCAAAGAGGTTAGACTCAATGTACCCCTTGTTGATGTTCTAGCTGGAATGCCCAATTATGGGAAATTTTTGAAGGAACTTCTTAATAACAAAAACAAGTTGGAACAAATATCCGCTACTTTTCTGAATGAAGAATGTTCAGCTATTGTTCAAAACAAAATTCCACCAAAACTGGGAGATCCTAGAAGTTTTCTGATTCCATGCACGTTAGGAAACAACATCACATGCGATGCTTTAGCCGATCTTGGTGCAAGTATCAATTTGATGCCCTATTCGCTGTATTCTAAACTTTCCGTCAATACTTTGAAACCTACAAAGATGAGTATTCATTTAGCTAACCATTCTTACCAATATCCTGCTGGTATTGCTGAGAATATGCTTGTCCAAGTTGGTAAATTCATTTTTCCTGTGGATTTAGTGATTTTAGAAATGAAGGAAGATAGTAAAGTACCTCTTATTTTAGGAAGACCTTTCCTAAACACAGCTGATGCTATCATCAAAGTCAAAGAAAAAGAACTCAATCTTGGAGTTAGAGAAGATAGAATCACCTTTCTAATCGATAAAGCAATGCAATATCCATATTCCAGTGACGACACTTGTTTTAACATTGATGTAATCGATGAAGTCACTGAGGAAGAGTTGGATGCATTACTTGACGATTCTGATACATTCATGACTACTTTGGAGAAAATTAGTGAAACAGAAGTTGATAAGGAATTCGCTGATTTTATGGAAGTTAAGTTTGAAGAAGACGAAGAAGAAGTTGAAGAAAGAGAAATAGTGGAAGAGAATTTTGAGGAAATCACCTTTAACGATGAATTGAGAATCAAAACATCTATTCAAGAACCATCGACTGATCTTGAGCTTAAACCACTTCCCGATCATCTTGAATATGCTTACTTGGAGGATAATTCTCTTCTTCCAGTAGTCATATCTTCGTTGCTCAATGATAAAGAAAAAGAATGTCTTATTTCTGTTCTCAAGAGGCATAAAAGAGCTTTTGCATGAAAAACGTCTGATATCCCAGGAATTAGTGCTGATTTCTGTAAACACAAAATCAATTTCGAAGAAGGTGTTAAACCTGTAGTAGAAAGACAACGTAGACTCAATCCCAACATGAAAGAAGTTGTCAAGAAAGAAATCATCAAACTTCTTGATGCTGGTATCATTTACCCCATCGAGGATAGTCCTTGGGTGAGTCCAGTTCACTGTGTTCCAAAGAAAGGAGGAATGACTGTTGTGACTAACGAACGGAATGAATTAGTTCCTACTAGAACCGTCACTGGATGGAGAGTATGTATTGATTACAGAAATTAAACAAAGCCACCAGAAATGATCATTTTCCTTTACCATTCATGGATCAAATGCTTGAGAGATTAGCAGGGAACGAGTACTTTTGTTTCCTTGATGGTTTTTCAGGATATTTCCAGATTCCTATTAATCATGCCGATCAAGAAAAAACTACATTCACATGTCCTTTTGGAACTTACGCTTACAGGCATAGGCCTTTTGGTCTGTGTAATGCTCCCACAACTTTTCAAAGATGTATGATTGCAATATTTCAAGACATGCTTGAAACGTCTATGGAAGTTTTCATGAATGATTTTTCAGTTTTTGGGGACTCATTTGAAACTTGTCTTTTTAATCTCGATAAAATGCTCGAGAGATGTGAAGCTGCACATCTTGTTCTCAACTGGGAAAAATGCCATTTTATGGTGACTGAAGGAATTGTGCTTGGACACAAAATTTCTAGTGTAGGAATGGAGGTTGACAAAGCAAAAATCGATGTTATTACCAAGTTACCACCTCCAACAAACGTCAAAGCCATTAGAAGTTTTTTAGGACATGCTGGTTTTTACCACCGATTCATTAAAGATTTTTTGAAAATATCTCGTCCTATGACGAAATTTCTTCAAAAAGATTATGTTTTTGACTTTAATGCAGACTGCATGAAGGCATTCGAAACATTGAAAACCCAACTGACTAGTGCACCCATTATGGTTTTACCTAATTGGTCACTACCATTCGAGCTCATGTGCGATGCAAGTGACTTTGCTGTTGGAGCTGTATTAGGACAACGTGAAGGAAAACATATTCGTCCTATATACTTCGCTAGCAAAACTCTTAACAACGCTCAACAAAATTACACGGTTACAGAAAAAGAATTGTTAGCCGTTATTTTTGCTTTCGACAAATTCAGATCTTATCTTGTCCTTTAAAAAACAATTGTGTTTACTGATCACTCAGCGCTCAAATATCTGTTTACCAAACAAGATGCAAAACCGCGTCTTATCCGATGGATTTTGCTACTCCAAGAATTTGACATAGAAATCAAAGACAAGAAAGGAGCAGAAAATCTAGCTGCTGATCATTTGTCTCGTCTTGAAAATCCAAACTTGGAAGAGTTAAAGGAGGATAAAATCGACGATTACTTCCCTGATGAAACTCTTATGATTGCTGATACAAATGATGCGGAAGAAATTTCGTGGTTTGCATATTTTGCTAATTATCTCATTGGAGGAATTCTAAAAAAAGGATTAACTCATGCCCAACGAAGTAAATTCTTTTCAGACTTAAAACACTATTATTGGGAAGAGCCCTATCTTTTCAAGATGTGTCCCGATGGGATGATAGGAAGATGTGTTTATGGTTCTGAAACAAGAAGAATTCTTGATGAATGCCATCATGGCCCGACTGGGGGACACTATGGTCCTTCCACCACAGCTAAAAAAGTTTTTGATGCTGGATTCTATTGGCCAACAATTTTCAAAGAAGCTCATACTCTTGTTCAAAACTGCGATGCTTGCCAAAAATCGGGTAGTCTTTCTCAAAGAGATGAAATGCCTCAGAAGAGCATTCAAGTCTTCGAAATATTCGATATTTGGGGAATCGATTTTATGGGTCCATTTCCTAAATCGCACAAATATGAATACATTCTCGTTGCTATTGATTACATTTCCAAATGGACTGAAGCCGAAGCTCTACCCACAAATGATGCACGAGTTGTTGTTAATTTTCTAAAAAAGCTTTTTGCTCGTTATGGAATTCCTAAAGCCTTAATAAGTGATCGAGGAACCCATTTCTATAATAGACAAGTGGAGAAAATCATGAAACGATATGGGGTTCATCATCGTTTTGCTACAGCTTATCATCCATAGACCAGTGGTCAAGTCGAAAATACCAACAGAGCCCCTAAAAAGGATACTCGAAAAAACGGTCAAAGATAATCCTGCCGTTTGGTCAAAAAAACTAGATGATGCTCTGTGGGCATTTCGTACGGCTTATAAAACTCCAATTGGTACCACACCATACAGACTTTTGTATGGAAAAACCTGTTATTTGCCGTTCGAAATAGAACATCGCGCATACTGGGCACTCAGAAGCTGTAATCCTGATATCAAAATAGCTGTAGAAAAGCGATTCTTGCAATTGCATGAACTCGATGAATTGAGATTACAAGCTTATGAGAATTCCAATATTTACAAAGCTAGAACCAAAGCTTATTATGACAGAAAGCTGAGAATTCGTAAAGAATTCAAAGCTGGAGACAAAGTTCTGCTTTTCAACATGAAATACAAGTTCAAATCTCCTAAGTTAAGACCGAGATGGTTTGGACCCTATATAGTGAAACATGGATTTTCGTCTGGATATGTTGAGTTATATGATAAACAATGTGGAAGTTTCATTGTTAATGGTCACCGAATTAAATTATACCACAATAAGGAGCAAATGAACGAGATTTCTGTCAAAGAGATTCTGCCTAAACCAGAATACGAGCCTATCACATTTCTGACACCTTACCCAACTGATTACAAGGAAAATTATGAATTTATCTATGATGTTCTTCCTAAAGTTTGGGAAACCGCAAAGTTGTACAACATAGATGAAACTGGGTAGGAAATTGTGATAGAAAACGTGGTGTATGTTCCAAAACTTTCAAGGAAGAAACCAAAAATTACACCAACGTAGAGAAAAAGAAGTTTGAGTCAGGCTGATGACTCGTTAATAAAACAAGCGCTTCTCGGGAGGCAACCCGTGTGTTTGTTATTTTTACTTTCTATTTTTATTTTCAAAGTGTTTAAACCCCAAAGTTTTTCCTAATATCTTAGTTGAACTTAAGTGTGGGGGTGTATCACTGATTTTTAATAAAATGTAGAGACACTTTCGTGTGTTTGTTTTGTTTTGTTTTAAGATTACTGCATGTAATGATTAATAAGCAAGGAGACTTGGATCAAAGAATCAAGTGAAGCATGAGAAATATGGTTTATTTTCTTATTTCCCTATTTTATTCCTTTTCGTTCGTTTATCACATTGAGGACAACGCTTAACTTAACTCTTGGGGGGGGGGTGAATAGGAAAATAAGAGTAGATTGTAGATTTCGAGCTAGATTTTTAAATTTTGTTTGCCCTTGTGATCTAGTATTTGTCATTTTAAGGATAATATATTAGAATAACTGGATCAATCCACTGGTAAAACCTGTAATTTTGAAAAATTGAGATGTGTCCCGATTAATATTGCAATCCATTTTGGGATCGATAACGTTAGCTAGCACATATTATAGCCCTTTTTCACTACAATGTGAGGACTTAAGCCTGTTTCGTATTAGCATACATCTTTTATGCTTTGATATTTTGCTATGAGTGTGCCGGTGATTTTATTTATTCTAGAACTTGTGCTTGTAAATCATTACGAGACCGTTGTGAGATCACATTTCATGTGTGATATAAGTGTATATGCGTGATAAGAGGCAACCTTAGGATTCAACACCAAATAGCCTTCCGTATTGATATTTAGCTAGTTACACTGACTAGTTAACCACCAATATAAACCCTATTGTTAACGTTTATCTTTAGCGCTAGATACCCCTAGTTACACCCTCTAAGCCTACCTTTTTCTTTTTGATAAAATCCAGAAAAATACAAAAAGATTTTACACTTTTTAGCCTAGCCTTACCCTTAGTAAAGTCTTGGTTGGTTGCTAGCTATTTGGCAAGATGGATGTTATGGGGGAAATCATGAAAGTTCAAAGAAAGTTGTAAACTCCATGAGCAGTTATCAAAGTGAAGTGAAAAAAAAGTCATCGCAACTATACGATGAAGAGTGAATGAGTTTATGTTTTTTTTTAAGAAAAAAAAAAGAAAAAAAAAGTCATCGCAACTATAAGGTGACAAGGATAGCCAATGAGCTATGGAATAATGTTTCGATCGATCAAGTATGGAGTTTTTCAAATTGCATGATAGTGGTTCGAAAGTAGCTAGCAACAATTAGTTAGTAGACTTTGACTATTTTGTATATTCCTTATTATCAACCTTTTCTAAATATATCCCATGCCTTATCCCTACCCTTTTGGCTTTGTGAAATTATCAAGTGTATTGACATGTAGTGACCATCCGTTATTTGGTGATGCAAGAATTCGTTGTTAGCAAGCTATAATGTTTTGCATAAGATAGTTGCACATAAGTCTGATATAACCCTCGAAGCCTTAAACCCGAATAAAAGCCCTCTTTGATATGTATACTTGGTGCTCACGCCATTTCGGTGTAGTTTTGTTTCTTGTACAAGCCTATGGTAATATTTAAATTATGACTGAGCAATGAGTGTGATTTCTCTTATATACTCCACCAAACATACAAATGAGTGATTTGAGTGAATTATATCTCATTCCTTTTTCGTGAGGTGTTTAGTAATGTTAATCAAGAAAGAAAATCAATAAGGGTATTGTCAAACATCTCAATGATTCAACTGTAAAGAGCTTAAAATGATGAATCTAACTTGTACTAGTACTTGATAGATTTGCATCACATTTTTCCTAAACATACTTGAGTACCATGTGGATTATTGTTTTTACTTCTAGATTTGCTTGAGGGCAAGCAAAGTTTAAGTGTAGGGGAATTTGATAACGCTCAAATTGTGCATGTTTTTAGTAGCGTTATTCGTGCTTTTAAATGTGTGTTGGGATTCTTGATTTGATGAGACAAAATAAATATAAGAATGAAACAAAAGGCTAAGTGACAAAGGAATAATTCTTCAATAATGAAGAATGAAAACAAGGGACCTGCTTGATAAAGAATTTTATTTATTAGTCCTTTGTAGTCATTTTTGTAAAACCCTAATTCTCTACTATATAAAGAGATCAAGGTACAGTTTTAATTATGTCTTCTATAATGTAGTCGATAAATGTGTGTGTGTGTAGTTCTAGGGCGTAGTTCATTGTAAACGCCTAGAACTAGTTTCGTGCCTCCAAGATCAGAGGTGTCTTTGATCCTGTTATTGTTGAGTAACCGTTCTATTGTGATCGAATAGAAATTGGAGGTGATTGTGAAGAGAAACTTTGTGTCAATAACAATTGAATTGTTTTACTTATTCCGCTGCATATTTGTTCATTGTTATTGTTGAACCCTAAGGCTCAAAACGATCCAAGAAACTATCTTCCGCTCGTTATTAGTTTCTACAATGTGTTATTTGGTTATATTTATATGCTTTTGTTACTTAATTGTACCAAAGTATGTTTGCAAAGTGTATGTAGCCAAAAACAGGAAAAAGGAAGAAAAAGATGAAAAAAATGAGGAAGAAGGAAATATTTATGATAGTACGAACAATCTTGTGTCAAGTTCCGCACCAAATAGGCATCTCAAAGAGTAAAGGTCCAAGTATCCAAGTTGACAAAGTTCCAAGGCGAAGAAAGGATCAAGTTTGGATGAAGAACCAAGAACCAAAAGGAAGAAACAAGCCAAAACGACAAAAGTCCAAAGCAGCAACCATCCATCCGATCGGTAGTAGCCCGCAACCGATTCGGATGGAGGCTACGGTTGAAGACCAACCGATCGGTTGGAGCTAATACCGATCGGTTGGAAGCATTCTGTTTTCCCAAACTTCATCATTAAGGATCCTATCTTTATGTGAACGATTCTAGACCCTTTCCAAGTGTATTCTAGGCTATTCCATTCTGCTTGGAGGCCAAATGAAGCATTAAAGACCCTAGGCTTGAGAGTAGTATAAATAGAGCTCATTTCTACATGTTTTAAAAAACAACACATATGCTTTTCTTAATCAACAAACCCTTTAATCATCAACCACTCATCAAAATACTCTAAAATTCGTCCTTAAAAGTTCAGGAAGCTTTGGAGAGTCAAGAAGTCAATATTTGGAGGTCAAAACATTAAGAAGTCAACACCAATACTTTGGGTATCATTACCTTATCATTTGTAATCTTATTTCAATCATTGTAAGACTTTCAATTATGGTTTCTAATGTTCAAAGTACTGAGTTTATGTTTATGTTTGCTATGAGTGGCTAGAGCCTTTGTGCACTTGCTTAGATGATGTGTTTTGCTCATTGATTTGCTTATGATTGTGATAACATGTTTTAATTCAATTTCAAGTCAATTCTAAGATCCAATTGTGGTTAAGTTTCACCGTGACATTTGTTAATCAAGTTTGACTAGTTAGTAACAAGAAATGTCGAAAGAATTATTGTTATTTAGTTAGTTATAATCATTTGTCTATGAATGATTGTTTTTACCCAAAAATTCTTGGCTTAACAAATGAACTTAATTGTGATTATAATGAGAATACTTTTTGGCTATCAAGTAGGATTGATTGTAAACTACCTCAAGGGTCGAAAGATTAGTAGTTGCCAATCAGTTGTGACCTATTTGTCTATGAATCGGTTACCTTTTGTATTGACCATTTCTTAAGCGTATTTGATAAACAAAAGACTATTTTTGTGTTTAAGTTTGCCACCCTAAACTTATGAACCCTGAATTGATCTTGAATTGATTGGTTAAACGTAATGCTTGTTTTTATGAACTAAAATCTTGACGAAGGTTTAACTTGTAGAAACAATAGATTAGTTCAACAAACTAATTATCACAACCAACATGTTAACAAAAGTTATCACAATCATGCTTATCAAGAGTAATATGCTAGTCTAAGCAAGTGTAGTTTTAATCATTTGAATTATCATTTTATAATCATTGCTTATTTTTGTGACGTACTTTTATTAGCTTTTAAACTTACGCATAGATTCAGTACAAAAATCCTCGCGAACGATCCCGACTTACCATCACAATCTTGCTATAACGGACGAGTTCACTTGCTCGTCTATGTTATTTCTAGATCGGTAATCCGTGTTTATAAATTTAAAACTTGCACACGAAGTGACACATCAGTGACTAAATACCCAAAATAAGCATGCTTTGTGTGACTAAATATTACAAAAGGCAACACAAACTAAAAATTCATGTGACCATTGGATGATCAATAGTCACACAAAATACACATTTCTTCACTTTGACAATATATGGTCACACTTATTAACACTTTTGGCCACTTTTTGCTTAATTGTATGTGACTAAATAATCAAAACAAACATGCTTTGTGTGACTAAATATTACAAAAGGCCACACAAACATAAAATTCAAGTGGCCATTGGATGATCAATAGTCACACAAAATACACATTTCTTCACTTTAAACAACATATGGTCACACTTATTAACACTTTTGGCCACTATTTTGCTTAATTGTATGTGACTAAATACACAAAACAAATATGTTTTGTGTGACTAAATATTACAAAAGGCCACACAAACTAAAAATTCATGTGACCATTGGATGATCAATAGTCACACAAAATACACATTTTCACTTTAAACGGCATATGGTCACACTTATTAACACTTTTGGCCACTTTATGCTTAATTGTATGTGACTAAATACCCAAAACAAACATGCTTTGTGTGACTAAATATTACAAAAGGCCACACAAACTAAAAATTCATGTGACCATTGGATGATCAATAGTCACACAAAATACACATTTCTTCACTTTAAACAGCATATGGTTACACTTATTAACACTTTTGACCACTTTGTGCTTAATTGTATGTGACTAAATACCCAAAATAAACATGCTTTGTGTGATTAAATCTTAACTACATATAATGTAAAAATGGTCAAAGGTGAAAGTCAAGATAAGTGAAATATTGAAAATATGTTTTGCCTATTCTACCCTTGAAACATTGAAAAACTAATTAAAGAAAAAACTAATTAAAAAAAGAAATCAATAATAATTAAATTGAAAACTGAAAATGCAAGGCTGGACACGAAAACTATTGAAGGAAACACTGCTTGAATTATTAAAATTCGAAAGTTTATTTTAGGTATGTAAAGAAAACTTAAGTGCATTTGTTCTAATTAATGGTCTTCCCTTTTAAAACATGGTCAAACCTTTTAGATAGCCAACTTAGGCTATGTTTGGCGGGAAGCTTTTTGGAGCTTTTTTGGGCAATGAGCGGTGAGAATGAGCTTTTTTATGTTTGATGTTCGTTTGGTAAGAGTGCAATGAGTTGTATCAATTTTTTAGGAAAGTTTTTTTCACAATGCTTCCTTTTGAAGCTGTGGATATTTACAAGAGCTGTGGATATATTCAATGACTAAAATACCCCCTACCCATTCCTAATATATCCATATAAGTAGTACTAGTTCTTCACACTACATTAAAACCGATAACTATTTTATTTCAAGTCCACACAAACTACTTTAAAACAAAACATATACGATTTTTCACCCGGTTAAAACCAACATGCTCCTATTATCTAACACAAATATCAGATTGAAGGTGATGTTTATTGTGGTGTGGTGATGGCAAGGTGTTTGGTGAGGCGGTGTGTGACAAAATTGATTCAATATGGCACGTCGTCGGTAGTACATTACTAGTGTATAACGGTATTATGAAATGTCCAGTATGTAAACGTAACTTTATTATTTATTTAGACAATTTTCTATTAAAATATGCATATGTCCTTTTACTTCATTTTACATATATATAAATACAGCTACAGCTATGTTACCAAACGTTTTTATTTAAAAAACAGCTACTGCTCACGGCTACTGCTCACAACTACTGCCGCCTTAGTTACGAAACTTTCACTAGAAGCTTTTTCATTATGGTTACTCAACATCTAAATACCTTGAATATCGAAAGTAGTTGTCCATCCTTCTCAATTCTCATCACGAGTAAAAGTATGACACCATCATCCTACGACTCTTGAGTATTCTTACACTTATAATGATAGTTTGATTTCATAGTCATAATTTTGATTTTGAATTTGCAAGTTTATATTTAAAACGAATCTACCCAACAGTTTGATGATATGCGATGCTTGTAATTTAAAGGTAAATTTATTTAAAATCTTTTGTTTAGTAATGAATTTTGATCTTCTCACTTTCTAAATTGATTGGTTCGTAATAGTATTGATCTTGAGGACCTTTTTCTTTCGTCTTATTTCTTTCGTCTAGCTCATGTTTTTGGACACCGAATGTTTAAAAGCATGATCAATCACAAAAAATTTTACGTACTTGCGACAATTTTACATAATCACACCACATGTTCGATACAAGGCACATATAAATGCACCCATATTTTATGAGTCTTTGCAAATCATGAGAACCATTATCTTTGATGTACAGATCACAGGTGCTATACGCCTATAAGACTACAGTGGTAATATTATATGTTGCTTAAAGGTAACTTCATTAAAGGATGATTAGTAAATTTAATTTTACTCACACATTTGTAAACCCGTTGTAGTACTTGTGACTTGAGATATCTTAAGGAAATTGGAAATATATATTTTCCAGACTTTACATTTACGTTGTTAACATGTTATATGTAATGACTAAAATGTGTTTTCGATATATACCTACCGGTTACAAAATAAAGTTTTATGCATACTATAAATGCTACAAGTAGATAAATTAATTATCTTTGTGACAGTCACAGGTTACAAGATGATGGAGGAGCTTTGATGCTAAATAAGGTATTCTTGTGAGCTTTTAATTTTATATATGTCTTATAAAAAAATAACTTCAGTATGAACCCATATATATAGATTTGACACGGTTCTTATGATTTGGGACTCTTTGGCTCAATTTTATGCCCGATACGTCACTTGAACCACGACGAGTCTTTGTGTAAAAGACTACCTGGCTCAATTTTTTAATCAATTGTGGAACTACGAGCCAAGTTCAGGGGCAGCGAAATACGAAAATTTGTTTAGGGGTAGCGAAAATTTGTTTCAGGGGTAGCGAAATGGCCAAAAATCGCCAAAAAACGTAAAAAAATGGCCAAAAATTTCACTACCGGGTAAAAGTTCAGGGGTAGCGACCGCTACCCCTGGGTTATATGTTTATATTCTGCTTAGTTTGATATATATTTGCTTCGGAATTACCTGTTGTGTTTTCCTTACGACAAAATAAAAGTTACGGCAAAAATGATTCATGTGTTTAATTTTTTTATTTCAAGTTAGGAACTTGCATATGATCATTCAACTATGTTTTACAATTTCTTAGGTATGTTTTGTAAGAAGAATTGGTCAAGCTTTTATTTTGGACGTGATTAATGTCAAAAGTCAATTTTAGGCGAAACAATTATCATTAAATATATATATATTTTTTACACAGAAACTTCAAAGTTTCCACAGGAAGAAATTTTTTAAAATTAAATTTATCACATTCAAGACTGAATTTTTTTACATAAGTTCTGATTTATGTGTTTCTAATTTTCAGCGACTACATATGATATCCTTTTGTAACTTTTACTTCATTTTAAGCGCTTACCAAGTTTTCTCAATGAGGTTAAACTACATATCATGTTTGTTGTTATAATGAAAACAAGTACACAAATTAATTAGCAATAGGATTTAGATGTACTTATAATGCCTAAGAAATTATGGGAAGAATCATTTTCTTAATTATGAATTTGAGTAAACTTCATCATATGTTAATCTTAGATAGTTTTTTTTTTTTTTTTTTTTTTTTTTTTTTTTTTTTTTTTTAATTTTGTTTGGACCATATATCATATTTGCTGAAGCTATGCTCTAAACTACCTATAACCAAATTTCCTCAATTCCATAAAATCATTATCATCATCATGCCACACATAATTAAATTAAGAATAAGTGATAGATTGTGTTTTGTTACAAGTAATCAAACAGTTTGTTTCGATCACTTCTTTGTCTTCCAAGTATTATGGCTTCGTTGATACATGTTAAGAATTTTCGCTTGAGTTGAATTATCGCATGTTACAACAGTTTGCAGTTGCATTTTGATCTTTTCACGTTCTATTTTGAACATTACACGGAACACTTACTACAATATCGCATATCGTTAATTGTCTGCCGCTAAGAATTTCCGTTGCTATGCACGGGTACTCGCCTAGTATTACAAAGGCCACACAAACTAAAAATTCATGTGACCATTGGATGATCAATAGTCACACAAAATACACATTTCTTCACTTTAAACAGCATATGGTCACACTTATTAACACTTTTGGCCACTGTTTTTTAAATTGTATGTGACTAACTCAAAAAAAACAACACACGTTGTGTGACTAAATCATCACAAACGTCACATTTATTATATTTTCATGTGGTCATAGGATGGGAAATAGTCACACATACTGATAAATCCAACAAAACTTGTGCCTAATTTGTCACACATATTCGGGTTTTGGTCACTATTTTTCAATGAAAATGGCCACAAACTAAACAATGTGACCATATGCTACCTACGGAGGCGCGACTTTTCGTCACACACACCCAAAAAAACGTGTGTGACTATATGCATATAGTCACACATTTTTGGTGTGACAAAAGCCACTTTATGTACCAGTGAACTTTTAAGTTTAACTCGTTTTACTTTCTTTTCTTTCCAAAAGCAAACTTGAGAACATAGTGTAAAACTCGTATATCAGCCTTTTAAACTATCTTATCATCCTTAATTAGCAGGTCAAATCGACACAACACGACACTCCACAAACCGAGAGAATAACATAAATAAAAAAGAAAACGATTTGTTTGCTACAAGTCCTTAAGCCTAATCCGCAAACAATCTTACTTGTAATTAAACAAGATTACAAGAATGAACATACCTTAATTTGGAAATAATACTAAATTATTTAAAAGTATATAATTCGTCATCAGATGGAACCATTAATTGAACGAAATCAATGAATGATTTATAAATTGTGATAACAAAAAAGGATGAATTTTACCACTACTCTTGGGCTTATACCAAGAGTAATCAGATGAATTTAAAATAGGGTAAAACAAGTGGCAAGGGGTCTTACTAATAAGAAAGGGGTGGGTGTTTGTTTTGTTTTATTGAAAAAAAAAAAAAAAAGCTTACATGGAAAAAGCCCGCTCCACGTAGACATCAGCAGGTTGGCCGGTCACCCGGTACATGGAACAGATGAAATTCAAAAATAGGCCACACGAATTTGAAAAAATAAATAAATAAATAAAATAAAATAAAATAAAAAAATTGCCCAAAACTACAAAACGTAACAAGTTAGGTATATTTCTAAATGATTATCCCTATTTAAAAGCATCTTCAATCCGATCAAACTTCATCAAATTCATTGACACATAATGATAATACTAAATTCTTTTAGAACTAGTGACATAAATTTGTTTTTCTAGTTCTATACATCTACAAACCAACAATTAAACTTTAGTTTCCTATTAATTAATGGTCTTTAGTTTAAGTTGGTTCCGAATATTTTCTTTCCTTATAATATAGAGACTATAAATTATTTTTCATTCATAAGACTTGTCCCCATGGTAACGCATGAAGCGTTTTTTGAGCGTGTCACGCGTGAGGCCCCATTGTGGGGCGTTTGGGTGGCGCGTGAGATGGTCAAAACAAAGGACGAACGGTGAGCTGCTCACCATTGGTGTTGTGTGTGTTTGTAGGCCTTTGGGGTATTAAGTATTTGATTTGTGAGTGTGTGAGAGTATTTTGTGAGGTATATTTATATAAAATGAGTATTTTTATTGAAAGGTGAGATAGTGGTGACCATTAGGGTAAAAAATGAGAAGAAGGATAAATGAAGAGAGAAAACTGAGGTGAAAGATGAAGTGATGAGACTATTGTGAGTAGCTACGTGCTCTAATTGATGTTTGCACACGTGGACATACATGAACGTAAACAGAGTGGATTTCGAAGGGCCTCGAAACAAATATACTTTTTGCAATGTAACGCTAATTTTGTAGGAACTTCAATATCTATACTATTCTATAAAGTGTTTAAGACATTCTAAATAAAGAAGTCTTAAAAAATTTTAAGACAAAAAACATTTATAATAAAAGTAACCCGCTAAACTTGTAACCACCATTTTAATAGTTTGCTGAAAGATTGAAAATTGAACGCTTATTAACTTGTAACATTCGTGTATATTAATGCCAGAATTAATGATATCATTAAAATACTCTTACTCAAAAGTACAATTAATATAGCACTTGGTACAAGATAATAATGCATAAATCATTTTTTTTTTTTTTTTTGGAAGGTGACTTTCAATTTTTTGGTTTGGAGTCACACCCGCCACATCGGCAGACGCTCATCCACCACGTAACCAAAATATGTTGTCTGAACCGGATCCACGCTGACGTAGTGGGGACTATTAATGGCTTCCTCCCGGAAACCGTACCGCCTCCACACGAGTTTCCTCGCTGGAGTAACGGCCGGATGAAAACCGGGGGCGGCTCGGATTGGAACCTGCGCAACATTGGCTTACAGGCTCTTCCTCTTCATTGCCTTTACAACAGAGCTATCTAATTTTCCTTTTTCATTAAAACATTCACTAAATGAAATTTACAAATCATTAAGAATATAATTCAAATATCCCATCACTCAAAAATACAATTAATATATCAAATGGTACAAAACAATAATGCATAATTTTATCATTTATATCTTTAAAACACCCACTAAATGATATTTTAAAATTCATTAATGATATTATTAAAATACTCCTTCACTCAAAAGTACGCTTAGGGCCTGTTTATTTTTATTTGTTAGCTAAGAAAAGTATGAGGCCCATGTTGGACCCACCTCTATTTAAGTCTCTGAATGGGGAGAAGCTTATAAATATTGCCCTGTGAATCCAGACGAACTAACAGAAACTGTGGGTCCCATTTAAAAAATTAATACTATTAAATTGATAGGTCCCACTATCCTTTCCCATTTAGTAAAAAAGAAACAGCACTCAAAAGTACCCTTAATATACCTCATGGTACAAAACAATAGTGAATAAATCATCTTATCTTTTCTTTCTTCTTTAAAACACCCACTAAATAAATTTTACAAATCATTAAGTGGGCCATAGAAACCAATCTTTTATATAGTTAGACTTTCTGACACCACCTTTTTCAACCACGCAACGGACCACCATTTACCACCACAACTTAGCAATATAGACACCACTAGATGGTGCTAAAACCGATATTTTAAAACACCCTCTACGTTTAAATAATATATAATATTACACGTCCAAAACAATTAGCAATATCGTTGACCATCGTTTCTGTATTGTCGTTGCATCGTGATGCATGTCTCCCATTTTTTAAAGCAATAATGTGCAGTAATGTTGTTCCATTAAGTTATCGCCATGTGTAAAGTTAGCATCATGAAAAACATATAATCACATTGGCACACCACTATAAAAGTTTTTTATTATGTTATTAAATGCATAAGTAAGAAAACAAACTAATTTCCAATTAATAACCTCTGTTGAATATTCTTTTTTTTCCTTCTTTAAAAGCAATGCATCGAAAAAACCTTACAATCACCAAAAATATAATCACACGGGTACCTGTTGCCGCAATACGCTGGTACCCGGCTAGTTTCTAAAATGCATGTGGGTCAAGTTTATGTTGTTGTAAAGATGAGAAAAGTGATGTTGTGTCGGATATGAGAAAAAGTTATGTATCATCTTTTTTATCTAGTGAAGAAAATATAATAATACAATGTAAGCTTAGAGTAAGGTTTGAATCAAATTTAAAGTTAGGTTTAGAGTTGTGACTTCAAAACAACACGTTTTCTTTCATCCGATGCATGTGAGAAGAATAATTATTTTCTTACATAATTAAATAATACCCCGACAATTACCTTTCAAGATAAGGATATTTTGTTGGCTTTGTTGGTCCATCAAAGTATTCTTGGTCCATTAATAGAAACTTGTGATTCCTTGGTCAAGATGAAGTAAGGCTAGAATTAAAGATTATGTTTATATGGCGTTAGAATATTCTCGGAAAACATATAGAGTTGAACACTTTATGGTCATAACATGCGCATGGTCGACATCACAGATTTTATAAGCAATGTATTTTGAGCTGAAAATAGTTTTGTAAAAACTGTTTGTTTTGTGCAAAAACAAATAATTTGTAAACACTTTTAATTTGCAAATCCACCCCTTTATTTATTAAGAGCTTCTACTATCACCCCTAAAATTCTTAACAGTTTATTACGGAGTACTTTATTTAATCAATTAAGCCAGATGGCATGACATATATCCACTTCACTGAATTTGGTGAGAACATAAAAAACACATTTTATGCAAAATGATGCTCCTAGAACACATGGGGTGTGAAAGAACAAGCCAACCGTATATACAGTATGGAACAGTTTTGACTCGACATATGATGTTGTTTATGTCACATGGGCATTTGGTGATCCCCTGGTTTGAGTTAGACGCAACATATATGAAGTGAGCGCGTATTTCAACTCATACGTCTTTAAGGAAGTAGGCGGCATATCGTTGCTGACATTCTTTTAGGTAAATTTAACGCGATTATTGGTCGACTTATGTTGATAAGTGTAGCTGACTAGCTCAATGTGTGAGACTAAAGTTTTCGTGTTTATGTCCGAAGGTTTCAAGTTCCAGTTTGAAGTCGCACGAGATCTTTCTTGATCATTTGTCAAGGTCAAAGTTTCAATAGCAACTAAATAGAACTTTCAAGATTTTGTAATTTCGATTTGTCAAGTATTTAAATTTCAACTTAGTCTCTCGTTTTCCTTCAATATACTTTCACTTGAACATTCAACATGAAAAACAATACTGTACCATATTGGCCAAAAGAAAAGCTGCATGGAAAGAATGTAAGGCACCACAAAAGGGTCAAAAATCGCCGAGATGTATTCAACTGCATAAAACCACAATAATCATTTGACTGAGAAATGTTTATTACAGTATCTGTAGTGATATATCTAAGTACAGTAGTTATCTATAACAACCAATAAAACAAAAAGTGTATGAAATCAAACTACTAGCGCATTTTTTTTTATATAAAATCAACAAGGATAAGCAAGAAAACTACACCCTATAATGAATGCAAGATATTTCTTTTACATAACTTACACATCAAGAAAGAAACTTGCATCCTTTAATACATGCAAGAAGTTTCTAATAGGATAACTTGCACATCAGGAAAGAGATTTGCATCCTTTGACGCGTGTACCAATTTCCCAACCTATAACTTACAGATCAAGAAAAACAGCCACATTTCTGTAGATATACTCTATATCCGGATACAATTTCGTCGTCTGCCCATTATCGTATGCAAGAAGTTTCCAGTAGATAACTTGCACATCAAGTAATAAAGGTGCATTCCTTGAAGAAAGATGATTATATCAAAAGAAACTTTTCTTTACCTATATTTTGAAGGCGGGTAAGAATGTATTACTGTGAAGAAGGTAAAGTCAAAAGTAGTTTTGTAGCAACCAGTATACTTTCCTTCCCATTTTCTGGTTCTGAATGATATATTTTAGATTCCCATCGTACAGAGCGAGCAACATGATCTATTTTCCTAATCATTTCAGGTGAATCACGTACCATGAATGTTCCTTCGGGCCGTAATATCCGGTCTATTTCAAGTATCACATCTACAATATTACATCTGCAAAAAATATGAAAAAACGTCCAATAGTTAGATGGAAAAACTTCCAAGCAAATCCTTTAATATAGTGGTTATTTTGACAAAATATAGTACTTGTTCTTGCCAGTGACAGGATCCTTTATGAGCGATCCAACCGAACCCATATGGATAAAGTCATAAGTCCGAGGATAAGTAGAGAAAGGCTCGCACCTAAAGGAAGGAGAATTCAGGCAGGAAAATGGAAATCAATAAAAAGAGATAATATAGCTCTAGCCTTACAAAAAACAACAATATATTAAGTAATGGGGAATAACTCACCAATCATGATAAACACCGATAAGGCCTCTATAAAAAATGACACCTAAAGTTGATGGATTATTGTATGGAACCACATTCATCACCTACACCGGATCGGATATCAGTGCAGCAGCGAATCCACCAAAAAATGCATCCATGTCCATCACATTTCTAACTGCTTGCGTCCCAAGCTTCAAGTTTAATGTTTTCTTATAGTAAGAAACCCTCCTTTCCCATAGACGTGTATCAGATTCAAAATCATCATTTCCGTTTTTAAAACGGGCAGCCCTTGATGGACTTTTGGTTAATCTTAGCGGCCATTTTGGAATTTCACCAACAGCAAGTTTCCCATTGACGGAAGGGAGCCTACTCACACATTTTTTTAAGTTATAGTACCTGCATCAACATAATATTTTTCAGATTGAAGCTATTACAATATTCAGATATAAACACACATAAATATCATATTACATTACCATGCATAACTAGGGTCTTCGGACTTATGACACAATTTAAAGGCACGTTGAGCTTGGGTTTTGAGACACGAATCATCCACAGGCTTCTTCCAGATGGCAGTGTTCCCATCAACAACAACTGACTCGTAGCATAACGCTTTAGCCACTGCTTGAAGATCTGCCCAGTCTTTATCTAGTCCGTGCCACTGTACTGGGGGGCCAGAGATTACCAGGTACCCTCCTGGACGTAGTAATCTATCAACTTCAATAAAATACGTAGCATCTGCAAGTTATTTGTTCATCGTGTCAGAAAATTATGCAAGAACTATATCATACTCACTGTCCAGTGAAAATTGCAATGTTTGACTTTACATATCGTTTAAGTGAAATGTTTGACTATGTGTTTGGATGAGTGTTTTACAAGTGATTATCTTATCAGTGTCACCGCTTACACAAGCTGCAATTGAAATGTTTATCAGAGATCAGGTTATAATTACATATATAATACCGTTATTATCTTTTTCTGATTATTCGGTATCACATATTCACTTTCTAGGAAAGAATTTGTTGCAAAAGATTAAAATGCAACTTAAGTCCACCTACTGTAAGCTGTAAACGGTATCAAACAACGAGAGCAGTGGATTAAGTCAAATGAAAACGCAGGAAATGGAAGTCTGCGAGTTCCGAGCATCAAAACAAATGCTGGTATTCCTCTTTCCAAAGCAAATTGTATCTGTGATTTGTGTGAATCTCTTGGAGCAAATGAGAATGTCAAAAGATCTTCGGCTAGTAAAAACCCTCCAAAACTAGCAACCTGGAATAGCGTTAACCAATTTGTCAAATCAGATAAAGTTAATAGAGTATTGTTAATTCGAAAATGACTTGTAGCATGTTTGTTGTTTTGGTAACTAGCCCAAGATTGGAGAATCTTACCCCACATCCCATATCAAGAACAGTTCTTAAAACCCCACCAGAAATAGGAATATAATGTTCAAGTTGCTCGATATAATGTACAGCTCCATCTGGAAACATAGTGCCACCCCCAGGAAATATGAAGTGTGGACCTTCTTTCTTCATCCATCCCTGATGACCTTTCCGTTCTGCTATTTTATTATATGGCATGTTTTCGTGCCATATCTGTGATTAAAAGAAAAGATAAGCTGTATCATGAGCAATGTTTTTGTAACAAAGTTGAACTGCAACAAAATTGGTACAGGCTAACCATGATTATGTGACAAACTGATCCAAGTTATGGAAGAAGCTTGGGTACTTTAGATGGTGAGCATAAATAAAAGTAACTTGCACATAGACCATTATTACGTAACTAGCTACCAAGGTAAAAAGACTTTTTATTGTGGAAAATAGGTAAATTTTCATAGCAAATAGAGAAAAAAAGAATTAATATTGATAAATAATCTATAGATCATAGTTTATCAGTTGAGTTATATTATTGCAGAATGCTAATAGAGGGTAAGGGAACATATATGGAATCATGCAAGCAACACTACTTTAGAAAACTTCATTATCAACAACTGTCCCTTTCCGTTACTTTTATTAAAACTACACTTGCTATCCTGTAACTTAATGATACCAACCAGAACTAAACACCAAACCTATGCTTCCGGGGAAAAAAAATAAAAAAATAAAAAATAGACTGAATTGACGAACAAGAGTACTTCCATATATGTATACAATCAAATCATCCATATATGTATACAATCAAATCATGGACTGAGTTAAGACCTACAATATAAGCATGCGCTCCAAACACATTTAGCAAGCCCAATTTTCCAAACACATTTAGAACCCAATTATCCATACATTGACAGATCCAAATCATTTACTAAGTTTTAAATAATACTATCATCATTAGGAGCACCAAGTATTAGATCCAGAGCTAGATAAACATAAAGTTATAAACCCATCAAAAAGAGAAATTGATTATTACCCATGTTACATCTAAAAAAACAAAATTATAAGTATCGTTAGAAATGACCACCCTCTCCCTTATAGTTAGAAATCATTGAAGAATAAAAAGGCATCATGAGTCATACATGTAAACGGTTGATTTTTCTTTTTCAAGAGAGGTATCAGTATGAAATATATGTACTCTTGGAAAATAATAATTGATGAGTTTGATGGTAACTTTTTGTTGCGGTTAAAAGTCACGGACTTTAGCAATAATCATATGGACATAACTTCTTAAAAGAGATCATCCGCTCTAGAATTTCTATATCCGCCATAAATGTTTTCTTCCTACTTTGCGACAAGAGCATATAAACAATCAATCAGCACATGCAGAGTTGAGATATTGCTCTGAATGCGAGAACATGTGACGTAGATAACTAACTGAAACATTGTTCCCAAGGCAATGCAATTATGCTACATTACTAAATACCTCGGATTGCTGTCAGTGCAAAAACTCAACCTAATCAATCTAGTTGATGAATTAATGTATCTATAGCAAAGAAAAGAGGTTAAAATAGGCAGGATTTCCACATATAAGATATTCATAATAAGCTCTTCTTAACCTAACAAGCTACTAATTCTGGAACTTCCTTCATCCCAATGAAATTGGTCATGCTCATGCACCAAACCCTACACACCTTACAACCATGAAAACTGGGACACTAGTTTCATCTAAGTGTAAGATTAGCCAAAGGTCCAAAAAGGCCTTCAGCAATGAGAAAGCAGGTCAACTCATGTAGATGAATAAAGATCTATGCTAGAAGCTCGTGATAGTGAGGTTTTGCTAAAAGTACAAACACAATCATGCATCCATGCATAGCAGAATCCAAATCACAACTAAGGTTGTGTTTGTTTTTTTTTTATTCAGATCTGAATACGTCTGAATTCTGATTCGGTCAGACATTTTCAGATTCAGACTGTTTGTTTTTTTTCAGATCTGAAGTCTGAATACATCTGAATAGGTTCTGATTCATTCAGACACTGAATACCATCTGATTACGTCTGAAAAGCCTAAACTTTACAACTACTTCTTTTCAATCCTTATCTCCTCATCTTGGTCTTGATTTTTTTATTAATAATCACGAATGGAGTGTCTTTTGGTTTCTTTTATAGCGAAAGGATTGTTTTTTGTTTATTCAGACATTCAGATTCAGACATAAAAACAGACAGTCTAAAATAATTCAGATTCAGACTTTTGGACCACTCATTCAGATTCAGAAGTGGTATTCAGATTCAGACATAAAACCTCTTAAAAAACAAACAGCACCTAAGCTTTCACCATGTACTTATGTAGTATGTTAAAAGTGCCACAAAATGAAGAAGAAATACGATCAGGTCATCATTAGGAATTTAGGATCTCATGCCTGAAATCCAGAGCGGGATCTACGTTCACCCATCAAAAACATAAACTGATTATTGCCGTCTCACATCTAAGGTAAAATATTCATATCCTTAGAAATGACCAACCTCTCCCTTACAAACTAGAAATCATTGAAGGTGTAAAATGGTCATTTAAAGTAACACATGTCAACGGTTGATTTTACAAATCTAAGAGATAATGATGTTAACATGAAAAGAAAGGATGAGAATTAATGATATATGCATCTCTGAAAAGAAACTAAATGATGAGGGTTTGATGGTAACTTTATGTGGTTGTTACAAGATTCTCTCTTAAATACACCTCGATTTGTTGTCAATGCAAAATATCAACCAAATCTATTCTACTTGATGCATTAGCATATCTATAGTGAAGGCCTTAGTATCTGTTCCTGGTGTATGCAGATCATTCATGTGGCAGTGGACTGTTGGCGTTATATTGTAGATTAAACTTATTGTATCCAACATAAATTAACCCTCTCGACCAGCGATTTACCTAGTAAAGAGAATAAAAAAATACACTACATGATATTCGGTATGAGGTATAAGGCCATGCTAACCTGTCTACCTCTTTATTTTGCCACTTTCTAGTTTCGAAACAATGATCATGCACTGAACTATATACACCTTTCATCCATGAATACTAGACACCTAATTGTCTACGAGTATTTCCTTACTGTAACTATTAGACATGTGTCCAGAAGCCCTCCAACAAGAAGATCATAAGTAGTAATGACAACAATCAGCGATGACAAAGAGGCAGTCATTTACTTATTTCCTTACTTTAGGAAGGATATATGGTTAATAAAAAATCTCTTGTAACATCAGTCACACATCCCTAAATAGATATAACCACATCTTAACAGGACTAAGGGATGATCATTTCATCACACATTTAATTAATTTTCTTACCATTGTATTATAAATTTGGTTGCTTATCAAGCAACGAAACTACAAGTTCAATTTTATGCATAAGTGTGCATTCTTTTTGACATTTTAACAAATACAATCGTGAAGTTGCATCAATACTACAAGTGGCATTTCATTAAAAGAAGTGCTTCGAGTCACAACTTGATACACTATATATGTAAAAAAAACAATGCTTTAAACTACACTCAAATCAGTTCCTTCTTAAATAACTAAGGTTCAACTTCAAATCCAGCATATCAATTAAAACACCATCACAAATGTATAGTACTATAGTTACATAAACTCCACAACTGAAACACCGTCATTAAAACTTGATCATGCCTTATGCAAACTATCAGATCACTGAACTGGAACATTATACCCAAGAGGCAGCGGAACCAAATCTAAACCCCCTTGTTATGCTTATTTATCCATGCATTGTATGTGTAAATCTACCCCAAAAAATTCTATCATAGATGACTAAGTGTGGGTTGTTTGGTTTAACTTATTTGATGAGTCTATTAGAATTTGGAAAAGCCAATAAGCTCAATTTCCTGGCTTATGAGCTTATCAACTTAAATAAGCCATAAGCCGCTGAAAGGAGCTTATTAGCTATTCCAAATTCCAATAAGTCCATCAAATAATGCGGTGTTAGTGGGCCACTAAATGGGGAACGGTGTACAATCACATAACATCATCAGCATATCAATTAACACACCATCATAAGTTCATTACATCATAGCATACAATCACATAAAATCCTCAAAATCTATAATAATAAAAAACCCATTTCAAATCATACCTTATACAAGCTATCAGGCCACTGAATAGGAACATTATACCCGACCGGCATCGGGACCAAACACAACATCTTTTCCTCCAACCTAGGACAATGTCTCTCCCTATAAAAATTCATTTCTCTACTCAACAACCTATTCCTATTAGGATCTTCACAAGGCATATAATCAACACCAACAACCTCTGAATCACACATCTCAACACTCACATTCCTCCCAGATTCAATCAAACTAATCATATGATGTCTTCTTGTTGCTCCACCTGTTGCTGACATCATCAAATACTGGCTCCCACTTGCTGCCATTGAATCTCCAAATGGGGTTAGAATTAAAATGAAGAAAAGAAATATTGTACCGAAAAAGATTAAGGATACTAAGTCTAGGATACGCCATTGTTGTCTTGTTGGGTGTTTTGTTGATGATGATGACGTCAGCATTGTTTAATGGGGATTTGGAGATCTGGGTTGTTGAGGGTTTTGTGAGTTTGGAAGTGGGTGTGTGTTGGAAATTGGAGCTGATGAAGATGGAGTGGAGATCAGTACTGGGTTATTACTATGGATGAGTGTCTTTTAAATTTTTTTTTTATACTGTATATATTTTAGCTAATTTCAAACTTGGTCTAGCACATAATCTCACTTTTCGTTCTCTTCTCGCAAAGTAAGCACACTATTCGTCTGTGATCTTGTCAAATTTTACGTGTTTCATCCTTCGATTAACGACTGTTACTAAGCCCTCGTTAGTGCATCCATGTGAGTGCAGTTTGGCCTTTTCGCGATAACTCTTGAGGGAGTTTTTGTCATTTCACACACTTAATCTTCTACCTCAAATTTATTCTTGAGTTTTCATTTTTACACAAAAACTAAAAAAAATTCAAATATTCAAACTAAAAACTTAATTACCACATAAGAAACACTTTATAAATCACGATTATAATTAATTAATTAATTTCCATGAAAACTAACTTTTTTGTTCTTACACAAATATGATATATACAAACAATTAATCCTTCACACAAAAAATTTGTACCCGTTGAAACAACAATATAATTATTGTTGTGTGTAAATGAATATTGGAAAGTATCAAACTCTTTCGCAGTTTCAATCCATAATTTTTCTAAACTACTTTTTCACTTCATTAAGTTAAATGAACAATCCTACATGGAGGTTAGCGGCAATGGATGGTGGTGGCCACCACGTCGCCCTCAACCATCCACAATTCATTTTTTTTAACATACATCTCGCTTGTGTCCAATCTCTACTACCCATAAGTTAAGGATGCTTTAGAGAGCTAAATCGTGATAGACATGAAGGCAATTTTGGGTTCATTTAGTGCAACTTTGTGGAGCAAAGATATGTGGTTTGATGAATGTTGTGTTGGAATTTAATAACATGAAAATCATAATTAAACACATAAAGCATCAAAAAATACCGGAAGCATATAGGATCATACCATGTAAACTAATTAACAAAACATAAAAGTATACATACATTTTTTATTCTAGCAAAACAAGAATCAATACCAAGCTAGCAATTGAGATGAACCCTAAATAGGGTTTATACGGATTATAAGAATTGCTCCTTACCGTTTTTGAAATTCAATTCAAGATTCAAACAATAGTGTGTTTGAATCACGTTCTTGTACACACGTACTAATACCAAGTAAACGTTATGCTAGTAATGAAAACACAAAACGATTTGTTTGTTTGGAAAACAAATCCGATCGACCCCTAAGGGTTGTTGTACGATCGGCCTCACAAGAACAAAAGGGAAGAAAAAGGTTTAGGGTATTATGTGTGCACAAGAGATACAAACTAATGACCCTAAGCCTTGTATTTATACTAAGAGAAACTTGGAGGACAAGTTGGTTGAGGATTGGGAAACCCTAATCCCCCACCGATCGGCCAAACACCCATAATGGGTTTTCGGAACTTTCTTGACTTTCCAATTATTCACTCTTAATTCTTTCATTTTATTAGTTAACGGTCGTTAGTCAATTTTCGTTAATTACTAACGGTCGTTATACGTTTTGTGTATTTAATAATTAATTATAACCTTTTATAAATAATTATTAAACATTTACTCTTCATACGTAAAGTGTGCAATCCCGTGATCTCGAGTTCGATCCTAACACACATCTACTAATTTATGTCCATAAAACTAACAGCTCCCAATTGGACATATTTTAATAGTGTGATCACATCGTTTAGCGTCTAGCAACACGCCGATGCCTCTAGTACAACTCGAGTAAGGTCTCATGGAAAAATCTTTAATGATTCATCATTATTATTATCCTTTTGTTTATAATACCATGTTAATATGGATATGGATCTCAGTCATTCCATAATTAACTATTATGTTTCTCGTTGTTTATGATTGAGCAAGATTACCAAATCTTCTGAACGTGTTCCAGATAGATCTTGGGCGTGCGCACACAAACATCTTGTCAACCCTACGAGGGGCCCAATAGTATTAAACTTCAAAACGAATTTGAAGGAACAAATTCTTTATTGACTACAAGCAAAACCATTGAACTTTGTAACACTTCTGAAAACAATCCTTATAACTACCAGTTACGTATAGCGTTAAATTGCTTCACAAAAATGCACTACATTCATGACAGTTCTCTGGTATCTCAAGTCTGAGGATAACTATTCATGATTTACTTAATGACTAGATCCATAAAGTACAATCATATAGTTTGGGATAAATCCTATATTCAATTCATTGAATATCATGTGAATTTGGCATGTTAACGCATCAATATACTTTCAAGTATATTTTACCAAAACTCAGATTTGTCTTAATTTAATGATGTTCCCATATCATTAATTGACAACGGACTATTTAGAATAACATAAGTTATTCATGGATTTAAACATGCAAATATAGGATACAATATATTACAAAACCAAACGTACCAAGTACTTTTAATTAATTATAATAATTACTTAACATCCCTTATCCAAATACTAAATAGATCAATGCATGAAATTCTAGTTGATGAATTATGCCTCAAGTCATGATTAATCATACTTGTTGACAAAACATAAATCAACCAACTTTGATCTATCGAAATTTTGAGAATACTTATTTCAAGAATTCAACTAGTGAAGTTCTTGTATATGTGCATTCATATAATTTGATATTGCCACATAACATTTCATAAAGTGTGTGACAATCTCGACCACCAATTTATGATAATCAAACATTCAAACATTTTAAAATTTAAATTATTCTAATTCTTTAATGTATAATGCAACTATGCTCTTAGTGAGCACAACTAGTTTACATAGCCAAGGATGAAATCCTACGATGACTAGTATTGAGTGTCATCTCAATTAAACCAATATTGTTGTATACAAACAACAATATGCTCATTAAAAATCCATAAACTTAATATCTATTGTGTAATGTTTGATGCCTTCCAAACTTTTAAGTTTGATGGCTATAACAATTTGCACAACAATTGACATATTGTTCATCCATAGAATCTGGGAGCAACTCCAAGAAATGCAATTCTAAATCTAAACATATTCTATTTTATTACACTAATTATCTAATAACTTTCAATTAGATATCAATGTTGTCAAATCATCTTGTATTCAAGCATGATATAACAATAACATGATGTACATGAAAAATCCTTAGATTTCATTCATGTTCTATATATCCATTGAGACTTTCTAAATGATATTTCATTTTCTATTAGATTCATTTACCGTACATGCTTAATCATAATAAACATTTGTTCCAAAGTTGTATGTCTTACTTTCTCAATCTTTCAAGTGAAGTTTCATTCCAAACTAAGTCTTAGCATTTAACTTATATGGAATGTTACTTCCCATATGTTATACAACATATATGATTCAATAAAATAAACATAATACTCCCACTAGCTTTTAGGAATACTTAGGAATTATCTTATTTTAATTATCAAATCAAAACATGAATTTAATATTTAAACATAAAAATTATCTCTTAGATGCATGCATTAATCCATTCATGAATTATTGCACTTTGTACAATTCTAAATATTATATGAATTCAAAAACTCCTTTTGATTACATACCGTCCTCGCTCAAGTAATCACTCAAGAAAGAGTTTTGATATTCCATTGTCATTTCTCATATTAATGACATAGGTATGACAATTATCATCTTAATATATTGTAGGACCTAAACTATATCAACTTATCACACAATATAAGCAAGTATTAAGCACTTATGGATGGCACGAGAGTATGTATATGTCGTGTATATAAGAGAGAGTAAGAGATGAACATAACTTTTATTAATAAACACACGCTACACACTCAAGCACACCACACAAATGAGGTGTGTAGAGGCTTTTATACAAGAGATTAAATGCCACATGGGCTTTCTATGGGCTATGTTTGGTTTGTGGATTGGGCTTGGATTATACCATAAATTAAATGAATTGGCTTAGCCCATCTTCTAGCCTATTAGCTTAGCCCAATCCACGAGCCCTTTGACTATCCTATTACATGTTCTAAGACACATTACAAAGTTATAAATACGTAAATGACCATCACTTTCTATTAAAGCTAACAATCTCCCCCTAAGGGATGGACATTCAAAAGATGCTCCATGTGATCATGTCTTTAGACTTCTTGTTCTTGTGACGTCACAGAATAGTCTTGATTCATTTGTTCCTTCATGCTTTTGTGATCTTCGTAGTATCTTCTTTTGATCTTTCTTGCCTTTGATCAACATCTTCACAGGTTTGCGGTGTCGTCTCTTCCAACATACTCATACTTCTTGATAGTACTTTGAACTTCATACTTATGTCTTCCTCACTTGATACATGAACTTGTTCTTGACATCTTGATTAGTTCTTTGACTTTGGTGTAACTCATTCTCTTTAACTTGATCTCTTTGTCTAGGATGTTCTCCAATTGAGCTTGTTGAGGATGATCTTCACAATTATGAGTATGAGGAAATGTAGATGTTGAAATATATGATGATGGCAAATGATCTTTCTTCAGTACCTGCGTAAACATTGTTAGTAATAAAGCATCCAATACTTACAGGTTCGGACTTCAAGATTGTTAACAGCATAGTGTGAAAACTTTCTCTAATCCTTGCAAAGTTCGTTCCTGAACCGGATGCCCCCGAGAGAGCTAACTCAGATACACCAAAGTGTATCAATGATTCAGGTGAGCCGCTGAAGTATACCGAAGTATCTGTAACACCCCCGAAATTATGAGATAACAACTGAAGACTGATTGGGGTATTACTAAGAGGATCGAAGTCAAAATCATAGAAAATGGCTCAAAAGAGACGTTTTTAAAACATAGGTACTTATTAATAATTCAGTTACAAAAGTTTCATATCAGAGTGATAAATCCTTAAAGGAAATATTGTTTTTAAACTGAATTACACGTTTTATTTTACACCATAATAAAGATAAGTCACGGCCCGCTCCATGCCCTTGCTGCTCTGCTAATTACCTGAGATAAACATGCTTAAAAGTCAACAAAATGTTGAGTGAAATCATAGAGTTTGAAATTTAATAATCAGTTCGATACACAAGTAAGATTGTATTGGGAATACAATCAGTTTAAAAGTTGATATTGCAGTATATATATTGCCCTAAGTCTCATGACACGCAAACGTTAACAAAGTACCGTAAAACGGAGGAGTCACATCAAGTTAATGATGGATATATTGCCCTCGAGTAATAGGTGATATGCCAATTCCTCTTTTTCTCAAATATAATGCATCACGACTAATACGACTAGCAAAAAGCATTCCATCCAGTATTAGTGGGATAGGTCGTCAACCTCTAATATATCTATTCACTATATTCGCGTTCACTTACTAGTGATTAATGGCTCATGATAAAGGGTCTTGTGGCAATAAGGTAACTTAGGCATATATCAAGTCAGGTAAGCATACATAAAAATTACTTGTGATCTGTTTACAGCATGTATCTCCCTCACGGAGTATAAAGTTGTTAAATAAGTAAAAGTGAGGCTATGACTCACCTTATGTGATAATGAGGATGGTGAAAAGTAAGTTCATATGAGATTATAGTAACGACTTCAAAACAAAACCTGATAAATAGTAAAGTCTAAGAGTCTGACCAAGTACTAATGGTGGATGTGAAATGAGTAACGAATAATGAATAACGATTAAATCGTTGGAATGAGAGTGTGATGTGCTTAAAATGCTTACAATTCAAAAATAATATTACATATAATATTATCCTATTTTTATGTCAATCATTCCAAAATATTATTTCCCCGAGAGTGGTGAAATAATACGTAAAGTTAGATAGTTAAAATTCTCGTTACAATAATTAACGTAACTTTAAATAATACATAAATAAAATATACAAAATGCACGTGACGTGATGAGATGACGTAAAATGGAAAACAAAATAAGAATTTCAAATAAAATCTGTTGGTCCTTGTCCTTTTCTAATTTTACACTTTTTACCCTAATGGCGTTTGCATTGCACCGTTAGTCCTTGGTGAAGTATAAGTTGCATTTATAGTCCGCTACTTGTCCAATATTACAAACTGAGCTTGGAATTCAGTAATATATCAATTTATACCTTAAGGATTCTTTTTTTACAGTTTCAGTCCTTATTTTAACGTTTGGCAAGTTTGGTCCTTCTAAGTGAATTCGAATTGCATTTTTAGTCCAAATGTGCAAAAAGACGTGGGAAAAAGTATGCGAATTTTCTGAGGCTTATTTAAGTTTAATAAAGCTTATTTTGACAGCTTATATGACCAATGGCTTATTTTTCCACGATTGGGCCCTTAACGAGCCACTTTTAAAGCCCAATAGCGTTTTAAAAACTGTAAGCTTTGAGACGAGTTGGGCTCATCCACAGATTTTCATATCAAAAGGCCTAGATAAGCTAGCTTATCACATTTTCTTAAAATCAGCTTAACAGCCCACATCGCAATTTATTGACAGTTTTAGAAATGGTTTTAGCGATTCACTTTGGCCAATTTTGAGGGTCGAGATGTGATTATTTTTATAAGTTATATATACGAAAGTTGTAGCTAGTAATGGTGTCTATGGGATCGTGTAAAAATATAACATGTTTGTTAAGCCGAATGTTAAGATATAAGATTGTTTTTAGGGCGACATGGAACATATTTATATAGGTAAAACGCTTAGAAATATTCTAAGTGTTTTAAGTTTTGTTTTTACGTATGAGGTATGATGCAAATGACTTCAAAACGTGCATGTAGCGTAAATGTAAATGTGAGAGGGGTGTGATTCATGACTCCTAGGCCTTCCACGATGGAGGCTTGGCACTTTTGGTGTTCTATATATAAGTGTGTACGTAAATAAATAGTTAAAATGATATACGTTCGAGTAAGTGATTTAGACAATGCAAGGTTGTCAGGATCGCGATCCTGCTCGTAGGATCGTACGATCCTACGATCTTACTAGCAAAAAATGATCAGGATCGTAATGGGATCGTAATTCATGTAGGATCGTAGGATCGCTCGTAGGATCGTAAGATCGTATACGATCCGATCCCATTAGTTTTTTTTTTAACTTTTTTTTTTCTTATATGAAGCATTATTTTTTAGCCCCTTTTTTTGACCCACAAAGCCCAATACACGATCCAACACACCAACAGTAGTCCAACTCCACCATAAACCTAAATTCCTAATTCCTAACTAAAAAAACACATAAATGATAAACCTAATTTGTTGCGCCATCTGCTGTTACTCCTAAATGACTAAATCTGTTCATTAAAAATTTGAAATACACTTTGTTGCGCCATCTGCTATTACTCAAGTAAGCAATTAGCAACTATTACACTGATAGTCTAATTTCTTTGTTAGTTCTTTAATTTTTTAGTTATTTAATTAATTGTTATGTTTAAGTTCGAACAATTGACAAGGAATAAAAATGAAGGGCACTAATAAAAATGAAGGGATATAATTGTTTTGGTGTGATTCGTTACTTAGATGCTCTAAAAATAAAAATGAAGGGCACTAATCGATAAGGAATATAATGTACCGTTTTAGGCTTAATATCTAACCCAACTTTGCTCCAAATTTGATATTCTATCTTTTATATCATTCTCGATCAGCTTGTATTAATTTTTGGGCCATTGCTTACATGACCAAAAATGAGTAATTGATACTTAGATACAGTGATACACCATACCACCACTTAATGGGTTGATTTGTGTTTGCAACTTTGCATTCTGCTACTGAATTATAGAGTATATATTTTTTTAACTAGTTACCGACTTTTGCTTAGTCATGAAAGTATTCTGAATTTCTGATTATCAAACTCTATGGCAAAGTACCCTTGTAAGTTGTAACCTTTATGTTCTTCTAATGTACAGATATAATGAAGAAGAGTAGCTCTGCATCTACGCCTTCTTCTTCTTCTTCTGTACCATCTGAAATAGCAAACGTATGAGAAGTAATGCATCAGGGGCTAGAACTGATGTTGCTTGGGAGTACGGGATTGAATTAGGTTATAGGAGGGTGAAGTGTAGGTTTTGTAACGAAGAGTTCACTAGTGGGATGTTCAGGTTTAAGCATCATTTAGCTAGGACACATCAAAATGTCTCGGCTTGTACTAATGTTCCTGAAGATGTCAAAGTGAAAATTCAGAATATTTTGGAACAAAATGAGTTGGCTTCAAAGAAAAGGAAAGGCATGTTAACGATTGATGAAGTTGAGCAACCGCGTCAAAGGGGCAAGGTTCATCAGAATACGTTGAATAAGATTTTTAAAAAAGATGAGCGTGAAAAAGTTTGCCAACAAATTGCTAGGTTCTTCTACACAAGTGCTCTTTCATTTAATTGTGTAAAGAATCCCGAGTTTTGAAAAATGGTACAAATGATTGGTGAATATGGGAGAGGGCTTGATCCACCTTCTTACCATGAGTTGAGAGTTACTTTTTTAAAAAAAGAAGTCGACTATACGAAGTCATTAGTTGAGGAATACAAAAATGAGTGGAAGAAAACGGGGTGCACACTAATGAGTGATGGGTGGAGTGATAGGAAGAATCGATCAATATGTAATTTCCTTGTGAACAGCCCTAGAGGTACCATCTTCTTAGCATCGATTGACACATCAGAAATTAGTAAGACAAAGGAAAAAGTTTTTGCGATGTTGGATGATTTCGTGGAAAAAATTGGTGAAGAACATGTTGTTCAGGTAGTCACCGATAATGCTACAAATTATTAGGCTGCTGGTGCGATGTTGATGGATAAAAGAAAGAAACTATTTTGGACACTTTGTGCTGCTCATTGTATCGACTTAATGTTAGAGGAATTTGAAAAGAATCTTGAAGAACACAAAGTTACCATAGCAAAAGGTAGAAAAGTAGTTAGTTTCATTTATAATAGGACTCGTCTCATATGTTTGTTGAAAGAGTATACAAATGGTAGGGAACTCCTTAGGCCTGGAGTAACGAGGTTTGCTACTTCCTATCTTACACTTATTCAGTTGCATGAGCTAAAAGGTGCATTGATCTCCATGTTTGCATCTGAAAAATGGGGAAATAGTAACTTCGCAAAATCTGAGGTAGGGAAGAATATTGAGAGCATAATTCTTGATAATGTAGGGTTCTGGAGATCAGTTTACACGTGTTGTGTTGCTGCAGCTCCTTTGATAAGGGTACTTCGAATGGTTGATTCAGAGTCACCTGCCATGGGTTACATTTTTGATGCCATGGTCAAAGCAAAGATAGAAATCAAAAACATGTACAAAAATGTTAAGGCGAGGTAATTTATCTTATGTTGCACTATCATTATTTTTCTAGTATAATTTTATAATCGTAAACAGCCAACCCACATTCCTTTATGTTTTAAAATGGTTTGTATACATATGTAAAGGAAAATCCGAAAACGATCCTAGGTAGGATCTGATCCTACGATCCTACGATCCCGATCTTGCAAAGCTAAAAACGATCCTAGGTAAGATCTCGATCCTGACAACCTTGATACAATGCATGGTGATTAAGATACATATGAAATGAAATCAACGAGAGGTTGTGGCCACTTACTACACCTCTAAGGGTGGTAGAGATTCGTGTGGAAGTGAATGGAACACAAGGAAATAACCCACGTTCGTATAGCCCACTTTTACGTTTATATGTATATAACCCTTTTCTTATTCGAAAAGCTTCCAACGAGCCACATAAATATCCTGGTCTCCCAGAGATGTTTTTGTGAGTGAGAGAGAGTTAAAATGAGAGTATGGAATGGAGGATAGAAGGTGGTGAGCTAGGGGTAGTTTTATAGAATTGTTATGTGTACGTTTTAACTCCAATGATTTCAAAACCCTATTCAACATATTTCTACTGTGCAAGGTCAGTGATTGAAAGGTCCTTAAGATACATTTCTGACATTATAAGATCTTAGGTAGGAATGTGAGTGAGTAGGTAAGTCACATCTTGATTTTACAATTTGTATGTGTCGAATAGTATTTCAAAATGGTGCCAAAATGGTTTTAATTGTGTAAACCTTATATGTTGTTGTTTAAACTGCTTCATTAACACAACATTATGCTAGAATAATTATTAGGAGTGCATAGAAACGAGTTGGAGTCAAAACGGTTACTATTTGAACTTTTGTGTATATCGGGTTGGGTTGAGATTGAGCAAACACTTTGGCTCTTAAAAACTGATCGAAGGTCGACATCCAAACTTGAATTTCGACACTCATATAGTCTGGTGGGAGGTGAGTGAGATTGTGTAAAAATATTTGTATGTTGTGTTTAAGATTTGAGAGAACGAAGGGCGTTTTGGAAAGGGGTTAGGATCGAATATCACATGAAATCACAAAAAAAATAGAGTTGGGCTTAGGGTGGGCTGATGAACAGTAGAGCGAGAGGTGGTGATTGGGCTGAGTCAAAATCTTGGCCCGTGTAATAATAAGGGTGTATATTTAAGTTTTGTAATACGCGTTAAGCTTGTCCCGTCATTTGGTGATTCGTGTGATTTCGTGATTACGTTAAAATAATATAATAAGAAAATTTTTAAATTTCTCCATAAAAATGGGATTCAGTAGACAGTAACTGAGATTAATATTGATTAACGATCATAATTACAATGAATTTTTACAGTGTATTACAGTACTCACCCGTCATTCTGAATTCCGTCCCGGAATTCAAGTCTAAGGCGATCATGAGGGTGGTCTATGAAAATAGGTGTGGATATTTTTCATGAATTTGATCTTCGCATTCCCACGTGTACGCTGGTCCTCTCTTGGAGCTCCATCTAACTTTGATAATGGGAATACGATTCTGCTTAAGTTGCTTCACTTGTCTATCGATTATTTCTAAAGGTTCTTCTGTGAACACAAGTTTGTCGTCAAGTTTGATTTCTTTTAGTGGGATGACGAGAGTTTCATCCGACAAACATTTCTCGAGTTGCGACATGTGAAATGTAGGGTGTACCCTACTGAGTTCTTCTGGGAGTTCTAATTTATAAGCAACTGGACCAATCCTTTCGAGGATCTTGAAGGGTCCAATGTACCTCGGGTTTAACTTTCCACGTTTTTCGAAGCGTATCATTCCCTTTCAGGGAGAAACTTTTAACATGACTCTGTCACCAACTTGAAATTCCATGGGTTTTCTTCTTATATCAGCATAACTCTTTTGTCTGTCACGAGTAGCTTGTAGGCGTTTTCTGATCTTGAATAAATTTTCGGTCGTGTCGTGTATCAGTTATGGTCCGGTAAGTTGTATGTCTCCAACTTCCATCCAACAGGCCGGCGATCTGCACTTTCTTCCATAAAGTGCTTCAAAGGGTGCGGCTTTTATGCTGGCGTGGTAACTGTTATTGTAAGAGCGGTAAGTGTTTATCCCAAACTCTTCCAAAGTCAATAACACATACTCGAAGCATATCTTCCAAGGTTTGGATCGTTCTTTCACTTTGTCCATTGATTTGTGGGTGATAAGTAGTGCTCATGTCCAAACGAGTACCAAGAGCTTTCTGTAGAGATTGCCAAAATCTTGAGGTAAATCGGCTGTCTCTATCTGAAATGATGGAGATTGGGACTCTTCGAATCAAAATTTCCTTGAGATATAACTGAGCGAGTGTCTCCATCTCGTCAGTTTCCTTGATGGGTAAAAAATGGGCGGATTTGGTTAGATGATCGATGATGACCCAGATAGTGTCTAATCCGGTCGACATCCTTGGTAATTTGGTAATAAAATCCATGGTGATTCTTTCCCATTTCCAGACTGGTAATTCGGGTTGTACGAGTAGTCATGATGGTTTCTGACTTTTCGCTTTGACTCTTGAACAAGTCAAACATTTTCCAACATACTTTGCGATGTCGGCTTTCATGTTCGGCCACCAGTAGATCTGTTTGAGGTCTTGGTACATTTTATCAGAACATGGATGGATGGAATATTTGGACTTGTGGGACTCATGCATAATAAGATCTCGAATACCTCCGTAGAGGGGAATCCAATATCTTTCTTTAAAACATAGCATTCCATCAGCTCTTTTTACGAATCCGTTCTCATTTTCTGGTATGCCATCAATCTTTTCATGAGGTCGGTTTTCTTCTTGAAGAGCTTCTGATTGAGCTATGAGAATTTGGGATCGAAGCGGTGAACAAATTGTCATTCCTAGAGATCGGACTCTAAGGGGTTTGATTCTTTCTTTTCTGCTCAATGCATCGACTACGACCTTCACTTTACCGGGGTGATAGCGAATTTCACAATCGTAGTCGTTAAGTAGTTTCAACCATCGGCGCTGTCTCATGTTCAGCTCTTTCTGATCCAGTATGTGTTGAAGACTTTTGTGATAGGTGAAAACCGTGCACTTTGTACCGTACATGTAATGTCTCCATATCTTAAGAGCGAATACCACTGCTCCTAGTTCTAGATCATGAGTGGTATAGTTTTCCTCATTCTTCTTGAGCCGTCGTGAGGCGTAGGCTATAACCTTGTTTCTTTGCATTAACACGACACCTAAACCATGATGAGATGCGTCACAATACACTACAAATTCGTCACTTCCTTCCGGTAGTGCTAATATTGGTGCCTCACAGAGTTTCTGCTTTAAGAGTTGAAATGCTGACTCTTGTTTCTCTTCCCAGATGTACTTCTTGTTTTTCTGAGTGAGTTCTGTCAAGGGTTTTGCGATCTTGGAAAAGTTTTCTATAAACCTTCGATAGTAACCAGCGAGACCTAGAAATTGACGAATTTCAGTTGGAGTCGTGGGTGATGCCCAACCTTTAACTGCTTCAATCTTTGTAGGGTCAACATGGATACCTCGACTATTGATGATGTGGCCTAGAAACTGAACGGTGGAAATCCAAAAATCACATTTGGAAAATTTTGCATACAGTTTTTCTTTCTTGAGTAATCCCAGAATGGTTCTCAAGTGCTTCACATGCTCTTGTTCGTTACGTGAGTAGATTAAAATGTCATCGATAAATAAAATCACGAACTTGTCCAAGTGTAACAACCGTGATTTTAGCAGGTTGGTTTGACTAATAGTCTCAACCTATTTAGCTTTTATGTGGTGTGTGCTATGTGCTTATATGTGGTGTATGTGGTATAAGTATGGTATATGGGTATTGAGTACGTGTGTTAGCACTAAATCTCTTGAAGTGATATTTTCTTTATGAGTTGAGTAGTGTGAATTTTGGGAAAAGTTCATTTTGATCGCCTTTGTGGTGTAGAAATGACTTGGGTAGTTTTGGTGTTTTGTGGTTTTGCGTAACGAGACTCCGTTCAACTATTTGAGCGTTAGTAAGTTACGTGGGAGTTATATTTATGGAGTATACTTATGTTAAGTGTGAAAAATCTATTTTTGGAAACTTTATTTTGAAAATGATATTTTTCCGGTTTGTCGTAAAAACGAAGATTTATCGCGTAAGGTGTTAAAAATTGATATAGGGTTTTTATAAAATATCAAAGGTACAAGGTTTTAAGTGTAATAATTAATAATAATAAAAAAAAAACAAACCTTTTATATAGGGATATATTAAAAAACGAATTTAGGGTTTTTAGGGATAATTAGGAAACCAAATTTGACTACAGATACACTTACCGAATATTAGGTTATCTAGAATTTTCCATAAAGGCCTATAAATACAAAACCAAAACCCTCATTCCCCTCTTGATCAAAAATTCGGCCAACCTAAGGAAAAGAGGAGAAAAAAAAAATACTTTTAGGGTTCTTAATTCTTCAAGTATTAAGGTAATTTTATAACACTTATATTTAATTAATTATTATGATTCATGTAATACAATTATGATGGATTAGGGTTTATGTTTAGATCTGTAAATTAATGTTATTAATCATGTTGGATTCATAAATTAGTGATGTTATGATAATTGGTGAAGTGGTTAGGGTTTAAAACATGCTAGTTAATGAACTATGAATCTGGCAGAATTAATAGGCTGTAAAGAATCGGTTGTGGTTTATAGATGGAGATGGGTTAGGTCACGAATTTTGTGTCTAAACTGTAGTACAATGAAAGAGATTTCCAAAAAGTCCAACCACAAGTGTTTTTGAGGTTGGGAAGTTGGTCAAACGAATTTTATGAGCTAAGGTGTCAAAACTGTTAAACCGGGATAGAATTAGGGTAAAAGTATTGAGGTCAAAGGTGGCTTTGAAAGTGGAATTTGGATAAGGCCTTCTGTGGGAATCAAGTTCTATATTATATTTGACTTCCACGCGAAAATTAGATGATAATAAGTTGTGCGGATGGGTCTATGAGGTCAAAACTTTTTGATGTCCGATCAGATCCGAATCTGGATAGATGACATGTTTGATTTTTCATTGAGTACTTGTGTGGGTTTCTAGTACATGGCCTTCTGGGACAAGCTTGTATCTTATGAAGGATCATGGTTAATTTTTGGTGTGAGTTGTGAAGCATTATTCGCTGTGATTTTATGTGGGTGAATGTACCCTATAAATCTGCGTTTTCTGGAAGTTTTAATAAAGGGATTTAGTGAGTGTCAAGTATTGGGTGGTGATTAGTATGGTGTCTAGGTAATCCATAGTGGGTTATATGAACCTTAGACATCCATCATATGTGTGTTACATGGACTATGGCTTTTAGCTTGGTCGCGTGTAACTTGATTGTTATTTTTGTGATATAGATTTGTGTGTTGATAACTTGGAAGCTGCGGAATTGAGGTGAGTTCATAGTCCCATATTTTTACTTTGTTTTAAACTTGGGATGGAGGTGATGCTTGTTTAAATTATTTTGAGTTACTGTGATTATGTGGTTCTAAAATGCATGGACGTGTAATTGTTATTATACTTATACTACATGTTATTATGGTGTTTAATTGTGGTGATTATACGAGTGGGAAGATGCCCTAGTGGCTCTACTCGTTATTAATATATCCGGCCGGAAAGGGAGTTATATTGGATCGGTGGGCGCGTTCCGTCCCAATTATTGTGAACTTGGATCGGTGGGCACGTTCCGTCCCAATTGTGGTGGTATCTTGGATCGGTGGGCACGTTCCGTCCCAATTGATGTGGTGTTTGGATCGGTGGGCACGTTCCGTCCCAATTTATATTTGGATCGGTGGGCACGTTCCGTCCCGTAAGCCGTGATTGCATGTTAGTTGTATGATAACTTTGTTTTTACTGTCCTGCGAATGCTAGCTATGATATGTTTTTATAATCACAGTAAACTGATTTTCGAGGTGTTTTATGTGTCGTAAACCTATGAATCTCACCAACATTATGTTGACGTTTTAAGCATCATTTTCAGGTGAGCATTCTAAGGCTAAGATAGAAGGGCGCGATTAGAAGAGACCTAGTTTGCATTTGAAGATGATTATCTTGGTGTTACTAATTTAATTTAGTTGGATTTGGCTTATGATACATTGATGTCTTCCATTACTACTTTATGTTTTAATGGAGATACCTTGGATATTGTTTTGGTTATTTATTTTGGGGTATCGTTACGACACTTTGTGTTTGTACCTTGCTCTTTTTATTTGCATGTAGTATTTTCTCTATATAGACGCCAAGTGTTGTGATGATATCTATGATGTTGCACTCGCGTTTCCGCCATCGGCGAGGTGTGACAGATTGGTATAAGAGACTTGGTTATAGAGAAGTAGGTGGTTGAACCTAGACTATAACCTAGGAGTCCCTCATATAGTTGCATTTAGGGCCTATGTGTGAATATAGTATTTTACGTGTTTATTTTTCTTGAGTTTATGAGTAGTTTCGTCGAGTTTCGGACGCCGATTGAACCCCCATACTTAGTATTGTATACGTCGATTATAGTATGTCACCTCCCTCGCGTAAGAAGTTTCGTTGGGCTATCGTTTTGCTACCAGTTGTAAGGGAAATGTTAGGATGAAGCGGACTAACCGCAGAATCCGAGTTCCCGCTAGCATAAATCTATGTTCGGACAAGGATGGGATGTATATGGAAAACATTGATGGAGAAGAAGTGGAGAGGTTTGCAACCACGGTGATAGTTGGAGATGGAGCCGATACCAAGTACTCTAGGAAGTGTCCTCACTTCTCATATGAAGGAAAGGTGGTTCTGTCTAAACCTCGTGAGTTGTGTGTACTTGTGGATCATGCGGAGTTGGAAGAAAGAAACAGGAATGGGTGGTTGAGCAAAAATGAAGGGGAGTTAGGATGGAATGACGTGGACTCGGATCTGGAGTCCGCAGCAAGTAGTGAGTTTAATCGATCTGAGTGGGGAGGCAAGTGCGAGAGCGGAGCTTGAGCCATTTTGCGACGTCTTTTGTTTGTTTTGGAATTCTTATATTGTCATTTGCCGTCTGGAGCCATGTTGGAGCACGATTACTCCTGAGTATTGGATCAGTTTTATCCAAGTGATTTGATTATAGAGTTAAAGTGGTCATTGGAATTGTTCCATGATCGTTGGAATTATTCCACGTAAGATGATTGTTTGCATGAAGTGTGGTCATAGGAGGAAGTACACTTGTGAAAGGAAGCATAGATAATTATGGTGGCCAACATAATTATACATGCTTCACAACACAAGTGGACTTGCAAGTATGATAACATGGATTGTGCTGTGTATTAGGTGCTAGGTGATATATGCGCGTTATCATTGAGATGTGTGGTTTTGGAAGCAAGTATACGTGTGGAATAGGCCTTATAACTATGGTCGCGAACATAATTATAAGGGTATCACACACTTGGACTTGTGACCATGATTACATTGATTGATGTTTGTTGTTATATGTTGTGGTAGGTGTTATGTGATATCATGTTGATGATGGTTGTATGGTTAGAGATGTATTCTCTTAACCGTTTGGGAAATCGTTGTATGCAGCAAGGTGTGGGTGGTAAGATTCCATTCTACCTATCATATGCTGATACCCCGATTATCTGTTGGTGCTAATGTTGTGGTATTTAAGTTGGTTCGTTTGCTAGACTATTGAATGATGAGCCTAGTGAACTTAAACCTAGTATTGTGATTGAAATAGCTAGTGGTAATGAGGTAGAGGTTGACAAGGTTATTCGTGGGTGTACTACAGTGCTAGAGAGTATCCTGTTCACAATTGATTTGATACCTTTTGGGCATGGGAGTTTTGATGTGGTGATAGGGATGAGTTGGTTGTCTAAGCATAGGGCCGAGGTCATATGCCACGAAAAGGTAGTTCGTATACCTTTGGAAAGTGGTGGTGTTCTTCGAATACTAGGAGAATGCTTAAGGAAGGATTTGAGAACCCTTAAGACTGCGAAGGCTAAAGAACTTAAGTTGGAAGAGATTCATGTGGTATGTGAGTTTCCTGGCGTTTTTCCTGAGGACTTGTCCGGATTGCCTCCAATCCATCAAGTTGAGTTTCGTATTGAGTTGATTCCTGGAGCGGCACCTGTGGCGAAATCCCCATATCGTTTAGCACCCTCTGAGATGCAGGAGTTGTCCGCTCAGTGCAAGAACTCCAGGAGAAGGGGTTTATTCGACCTAGTCATTTTCCGTGGGGAGCACCTGTGTTATTTGTTAAGAAGAAGAATGGTTCGTTCCGGATGTGTATTGACTATCGAGAGTTGAACGAGTTAACTATTAAGAATCGGTATTCTCTTCCTAGGATCGATGATCCCCTTGACCAGCTGCAAGGTTCTCGATTCTTTTTGAAGATAGATCTACGTTATGGTTATCATCAGCTAAGAGTGCATGAGGAGGATATTCCGAAGATTGCTTTTAGGACGCGTTATGGACACTTTGAGTTCACGGTTATGCCATTTGGGCTGACAAATGCACCCGCGGTATTCATGGATTTGATGAATCGCGTTTGCAAGCCTTACTTGGATAAGTTCGTGATTGTGTTCATAGACGACATTTTAATTTATTCCAAGACGAAGGAGGAGCATGGAGAACATCTGAGATTGATGCTAGGATTGCTGGGGAAAGAGAAGTTGTACGCCAAGTTCTCAAAGTGTGAGTTTTGGCTTGAGGAGGTACATTTTCTTGGACATGTGGTAAATAGTGAAGGAATACATGTAGATCCTAGTAAGATAGAAGCGGTCAAGAACTGGAAGGCTCCTACGACGCCGTCCGAGATACGCTCATTCTTAGGATTGGCAGGATGTTACCGAAGATTTATAGCAAATTTTTCGAAGATTGCTAAACCCCTCACTTTGTTGACTCAGAAAAACAAGAAGTATGTTTGGGGAGAAGAGCAGGAGGTGGCTTTTCAGTCACCAAAGGATAGTTTGTGTAAGGCACTTATTCTGACGTTACCTGATGGGCCAGATGATTTTGTTGTGTATTGTGATGCATCGAATCAAGGATTTGGATGTGTGCTAATGCAAAGAGGTAAGGTGATAGTTTATGCATCCCGACAACTCAAGATTCGTGAGAAGAATTATACCACTCATGATTTGGAGCTTGGTGCGGTAGTATTTGCTCTCAAGAATTGGAGACATTATCTGTATGGCACAAAGAGTATTGTTTATACGGATCATAAAAGTCTTCAGCATATCTTCAATCAGAAGGAGCTGAATATGCGGCAAAGGAGGTGGATTGAACTATTTAGTGATTATGATTGTGAGATTCGCTACCATCCTGGAAAGGCGAATGTGGTAGCTGATGCTTTAAGTAGGAAGGAGTGGATTAAGCCTAAGCGTGTGCGAGCGATGTGTATGACTCTACAGTCGGGAATTAAGGGTAAGATATTAGCAGCGCAAGAAGAAGCCCTCAAAGATGAGAATGCGACTGCTAAAATGCTGCGTGGATTAGGTCAACAAATGGAGAAAAGGGAAGATGGTGGACTGTATTTCTTAGATAGAATATGGGTTCCATTGGTAGGAGGTGTAAGGAAGTTGATAATGGATGAGGCTCATAAGTTGAGATACTCGATTCATCCGGGATTGGACAAGATGTATTATGGTCTTAGAGATGCTTACTGGTGGCCGGGAATGAAGAGGGAAATAGCTGAATATGTTAGCCAATGCTTGACTTGTTTGAAAGTTAAGGCTGAGCATCAGAAACCCTCAGGATTGTTACAACAGCCGCCGATTCCGGAATGGAAATGGGAGAGAATAACAATGGATTTTATTACGAAGTTGCCTAGAACGAGTAGTGGACATGACACGATATGGGTCATAGTGGACAGGCTGACGAAGTCTGCACATTTTCTGGCCATTCGTGAAGATTATAAGATGGAAAAGCTGGCGAGGATTTATATTAATGAGGTTGTGGCGAGACATGGTGTGCCTGTGTCGATTATTTCAGATCGTGATAGTAGGTTTACCTTGCGGTTTTGGCAATCATTGCAAAAGGCGTTGAATACACAATTGGATATGAGCACTGCTTATCATCCACAGACTGATGGGCAAAGTGAGCGAACGATTCAGACTTTGGAGGATGTACTTAGAGCGTGTGCTATTGATTTTGGAGGAAGCTGGGATACTCATTTGCCTTTGGCTGAGTTTTCCTATAACAATAGCTATCATTCCAGTATTAGATGTGCGCCATTTGAGATGTTGTATGGGAGGAAGTGTAGATCGCCTATTTTATGGGAAGAAGTTGGGACGAGCCAACTAATTGGTCCTGAAATAGTGCAAGAGACTGCAGATAAGGTGTTTCAGATTAAGGAAAGACTTAAGGCAGCAAGAGATCGCCAAAAGAGCTATGCGGATAATCGCCGTAAGCCCTTGGAGTTTAGTGGTGGTGACCTTGTAATGCTGAAAGTGTCTCTTTGGAAAGGTGTTGTGCGTTTCGGTAAGAAAGGCAAATTAGCACCTAGATATGTAGGACCGTTGAGATTACGGAAAGGATTGGACTTGTGGCATATCGGTTGAGATTGTCTGAAGGGTTAAGTAGTGTGTATGATACGTTTCACGTGTCTAGTCTGAAGAAATGTTTGGCGGATGCTAGTTTGTATGTGCTGTTAGATGAGATTAAGGTTAACAGGACTCTTCACTTTGTTGAGGAACCTGTCGAGATCATGGATCGTGAGGTTAAGAGTATGAAACGTGGTAAGATAGCGTTGGTAGAGGTACGTTGGAATTCAAAGCGTGGTCCTGAGTTTACTTGGGAACGTGAGACATGAAGTGTTGCATCGATCATCTTAGATCATGATGAGATACTTACTTCGCGATTTTGGTATACGGTTTATAGAGCTTTGGGTACGTGGTTGTAGATGAGTACGGCTTATCATTCTTAAGTAAATGGATTAAGAGGGAGTACAAATTTGACGTTGGATGTTTCTTTTATTCAAGATTATGGTGCTGCTATTTGTACCCTAGCGTAGGTGAGCAGATCATTTGTAGTTGGATTTAGATCATGGAAGTTCGGTACGGGGTATTCGGGTTATTGATAGGAGTAATGTATATTTCTGTGTGTCGTTGGATCGTCGGTAATGTTTTCGATCATATGTATTCGAGTATTCAAGTGGTCCATATCTTGTGGTATTTTCTCTGTGACTGTATGGCGTGGTAGAATTCCCCATAGTCATAAGAAGTGCTAGTGATTTATGGTTTTTGGCGTGGTATTATCTAGTTGGGTATCCACAAATTTCTTTGGCTAATGTTACTGGTGACTCGAGTAGTTAAATCTCGGGACGCGATTTCCCTAAGTGGGGGATAATGTAACAACCGTGATTTTAGCAGGTTGGTTTGACTAATAGTCTCAACCTATTTAGCTTTTATGTGGTGTGTGCTATGTGCTTATATGTGGTGTATGTGGTATAAGTATGGTATATGGGTATTGAGTACGTGTGTTAGCACTAAATCCCTTGAAGTGATATTTTCTTTATGAGTTGAGTAGTGTGAATTTTGGGAAAAGTTCATTTTGATCGCCTTTGTGGTGTAGAAATGACTTGGGTAGTTTTGGTGTTTTGTGGTTTTGCGTAACGAGACTCCGTTCAACTATTTGAGCGTTAGTAAGTTACGTGGGAGTTATATTTATGGAGTATACTTATGTTAAGTGTGAAAAATCTATTTTTGGAAACTTTATTTTGAAAATGATATTTTTCCGGTTTGTCGTAAAAACGAAGATTTATCGCGTAAGGTGTTAAAAATTGATATAGGGTTTTTATAAAATATCAAAGGTACAAGGTTTTAAGTGTAATAATTAATAATAATAAAAAAAAACAAACCTTTTATATAGGGATATATTAAAAAACGAATTTAGGGTTTTTAGGGATAATTAGGAAACCAAATTTGACTACAAATACACTTACCGAATATTAGGTTATCTAGAATTTTCCATAAAGGCCTATAAATACAAAACCAAAACCCTCATTCCCCTCTTGATCAAAAATTCGGCCAACCTAAGGAGAAGAGGAGAAAAAAAAAATACTTTTAGGGTTCTTAATTCTTCAAGTATTAAGGTAATTTTATAACACTTGTATTTAATTAATTATTATGATTCATGTAATACAATTATGATGGATTAGGGTTTATGTTTAGATCTGTAAATTAATGTTATTAATCATGTTGGAGTCATTAATTAGTGATGTTATGATAATTGGTGAAGTGGTTAGGGTTTAAAACATGCTAGTTAATGAACTATGAATCTGGCAGAATTAATAGGCTGTAAAGAATCGGTTGTGGTTTATAGATGGAGATGAGTTAGGTCACGAATTTTGTGTCTAAACTGTAGTACAATGAAAGAGATTTCCAAAAAGTCCAACCACAAGTGTTTTTGAGGTCGGGAAGTTGGTCAAACGAATTTTATGAGCTAAGGTGTCAAAACTGTTAAACCGGGACAGAATTAGGGTAAAAGTATTGAGGTCAAAGGTGGCTTTGAAAGTGGAATTTGGATAAGGCCTTCTGTGGGAATCAAGTTATATATTATATTTGACTTCCACGCGAAAATTAGATGATAATAAGTTGTGCGGGTGGGTCTATGAGGTCAAAACTTTTTGATGTCCGATCAGATCCGAATCTGGATAGATGACATGTTTGATTTTTCATTGAGTACTTGTGTGGGTTTTTAGTGCATGGCCTTCTGGGACAAGCTTGTATGCTTATTAAGTATCATGGTTAATTTTTGGTGTGAGTTGTGAAGCATTATTCGCTGTGATTTTATGTGGGTGAATGTACCCTATAAATCTGCGTTTTCTGGAAGTTTTAATAAAGGGATTTAGTGAGTGTCAAGTATTGGGTGGTGATTAGTATGGTGTCTAGGTAATCCATAGTGGGTTATATGAACCTTAGACATCCATCATATGTATGTTACATGGACTATGGCTTTTAGCTTGGTCGCGTGTAAGGTGATTGTTATTTTTGTGATATAGATTTGTGTGTTGATAACTTGGAAGCTGCGGAATTGAGGTGAGTTCATAGTCCCATATTTTTACTTTGTTTTAAACTTGGGATGGAGGTAATGCTTGTTTAAATTATTTTGAGTTACTGTGATTATGTGGTTATAAAATGCATGGACGTGTAATTGTTATTATACTTATACTATATGTTATTATGGTGTTTAATTGTGGTGATTATACGAGTGAGAAGATGCCCTAGTGGCTCTACTCGTTATTAATATATCCGGCCGGAAGGGGAGTTATATTGGATCGGTGGGCGCGTTCCGTCCCAATTATTGTGAACTTGGATCGGTGGGCACGTTCCGTCCCAATTGTGGTGGTATCTTGGATCGGTGGGCACGTTCCGTCCCAATTGATGTGGTGTTTGGATCGGTGGGCACGTTCCGTCCCAATTTATATTTGGATCGGTGGGCACGTTCCGTCCCGTAAGCCGTGATTGCATGTTAGTTGTATGATAACTTTGTTTTTACTGTCCTGCGAATGCTAGCTATGATATGTTTTTATAATCACAGTAAACTGATTTTCAAGGTGTTTTATGTGTCGTAAACCTATGAATCTCACCAACATTATGTTGACGTTTTAAGCATCATTTTCAGGTGAGCATTCTAAGGCTAAGATAGAAGGGCGCGATTAGAAGAGACCTTTTACATTTGAAGATGATTATCTTGGTGTTACTAATTTAATTTAGTTGGATTTGGCTTATGATACATTGATGTCTTCCATTACTACTTTATGTTTTAATGGAGATACCTTGGATATTGTTTTGGTTATTTATTTTGGGGTATCGTTACGACACTTTGTGTTTGTACCTTGCTCTTTTTATTTGCATGTAGTATTTTCTCTATATAGACGCCAAGTGTTGTGATGATATCTATGATGTTGCACTCGCGTTTCCGCCATCGGCGAGGTGTGACACCAAGAATGGCTTGCATACCCTGTTCATTAGATCCATGAACACTGCTGGTGCGTTGGTAAGACCAAATGGCATTACACGGAATTCATAATGTCCGTACCGTGTTCAAAAGGCTGTCTTGAAATGTCTTCTTCTCTGACTCTTAATTGATGATATCCCAATCTCAGATTGATTTTTGAGTAAACACTCGATCCTTGCAGTTGGTCAAATAGATCGTCAATCCTCGGTAATGGATATCAATTTTTCACCGTGAGTTTATTCAACTCTCTATAATCAATACACATTTGGAATGTTCCGTATTTCTTTTTGACAAATAGGACTGGTGCTCCCCAAGGTGATGAGCTTGGTTGAATGAATCCCTTATCTGACAGTTCTTTTAACTGCTCAGATAACTCTTTCATTTCGGAGGAGGCTAACCGATAAGGTGCTTTTGCAACAGGTGCTGCTCCAGGTACTAAATCGATTCGAAATTCTACTTGCCGAATTGGTGGAATACCTGGCAAGTCTTCAGGGAATACTTCCAAAAATTCATTTACGACTGGTACTTCTTCCAGTTGTTTCTCCTTATCTTTTGATTCACCTTCTGTCACTTTGATAAAAAACACGTGGCATCCTTTGTTTATGTATTTCACCGTCTTGATATACGAGATGATATTGAGTTGGGTTCTATGGTGATCACAACGGACGATAAGTGTTTCACCTTCGAGAGGGATTTGGACGACTTTCTTGTCACAAATGATTCTGGCACGGTGCTTGGATAACCAATCCATGCCAATGATGACATCGAAACTTCCAAGTTGGATGGGCATGAGATCAATGGGGAAGGATTTATTTTGAAGGGTTAAGGTACAATTTTTGATCAGGGTATTGGTGCTTAGGAGATTTCCGTTAGCTATCAATTTCATATGTGTATCTAATTCTATGGGAGCAATATTAAGCAGTAAGAAAAATGAAGTAGACACAAAGCTCTTATCAACTCCAGAATCAAATAATATCTTAGCACTGCGTTGATTTAATAAGAATGTACCCGTAGTGACGTCGGGGTTTCTGAGATGCGTTTCCATCTTCGAGTACGTATGCTCTCCCACGGGCAATGTTGTTGGAGTTCTTTGGGCAGTGACTCTTGTAATGCCCCGTTTCACTACAACCATGGAACTTTACTGCTATCGGTTGTGCATTTGCCCTTGTGGCTCGGCAGTCCTTGGTCACATGTCCCACTCTTCGGCAGTTGCCGCAGATTGCTGTACAAGGTCCGATGTGATGCAACTTACACTTGTTACACTGGGGTTGTGTCCCGGCATAAACTTTCCTTTCAGTGGGCACGGCCACATAAGCCCTGGCGGTGATTTTGCTGATGGTGGCAGTCGTTGCGTTTCTACTGGTGATCTCTGTTGCGGTTGTTGTTCTGGTTATTGATGGTGTAGTTCCGGTTGTGCTGTAGTTGTTGTTCCTGCTGCTGCTGTTGTTGTTGTTTCCACGGTTATCAAAACTCCTTTTATGCTCGTTGAGTGTGGAGGTAGAACCCCGTTTGATTACTCGATCCAACAATCGCTGTGAAATTGTGATCGCTTCTTCAAGTGTCTTCGGGTTAGACGAGGTGACGTCCCCCTCGATGCTTTGGGGTAGTCCCTCCACATAGCGTTTTAACGTCTTTTCCATGTCCGGCACCATGGTCGGGCATAGAATAGATAATTCTTGAAATTTTCGGTTGTACGTCTTTAGGTCATTATTTTTCACTACTACCTGATGAAATTCATCTTCGAGCTTCCTAACCTCTGTCCGAGGATAGTACTTCCTTAACATCTTTTTCTTCAATTCAGTCCAGGAGATTTGGTATGCTGCATCAGCACCCATGGTCTGGACAGTAGCATTCCACCAAGATAGTGCATCTCCTCTTAAGGTTCCAGTAGCGAAAGTGACTTTGTTGTTCTCTGCGCAGTTGCTTCTCATAAATACCATTTCGATACATTCAAACCACTGAGCTAACTCTGTCACCCATTCTATACCCTTGAAGGTGGTCGGCTGACAACTCATGAAGTCTTTATAAGTACATTTACGAGGTGTAGATGCCTCGCCTTCAGTTGTTGTCCCTATGTTGTTACTTGAGTGGGTTGCTGCATCGGCCTCGCGAGCTGCATCGATGCCATCGGCAATCATTCTCTGAACATCCGCAGGCGTTAGTGCTGTGGTATGGTTGGTAGTTTTGTTTCTGTTACGCACCATATTTCTATTAATGCCACAAGAAACACAAATTTAGAATTCGCATAAGACGGTTGAGTAATAGAGGAATGAGTATATGAATTATAACAATGTATTTACAATATGAAGTTATGATTAAATTGAAAATTACAAAAATTACGACATCTTTAGGTACTATAGTAAGTAAAGGATCAATTTTTGGTATGGGATTGCTAAGGAACAAACTGATTCATCTACCAAAAGCTGAATTTCATCAACTTTCTCTGCATTCATCATGTCTATTTTGAATTTCTATTCATTATGTGTTTGGAATTTTATCGTATTTGTAACGTTTAAAGAACCATAATAATAACAAGTAACATCACGACATGTCTGGATACAATTACAATACATACGAACAACCATAAAACATGGGTCAACATCAATATATAGTATATCATAACCAACAACATAACATTAATAACTTGATCAGTTGAGTTACATAACAAAACGATACAAGAATCTTTATTAATTTCCACATGCGGCAGGCTAAGGTGCCTCAAAACTATACCAATGCTAACTACGTCTAATGGCTGGGCCCGTCCATACGTCCTGTAAGGTCTGAGATCTGGTCTCGGAGTCACCGTATCTCTGCCTGATGTTGGACCTGCATGTCCCCTACGATGTTCTCCAAGGTATCAGCTCTACGGCGTGCAAGCTGAGCTTCCCAAGCTAGGGCATGTCCCTCTCTTAGCAAGGATATTACGAAGGATGATGCGTGGTTTTGCGACCTTACAACAGGTTTTACCTCTCGAGGGATCTCAAGAGGCTTGCAATCCCCACCAGGCAGTGTACCTGACCGATGTAGTATAGTGTAGTGGCAAGTACCGGGGGATTGATCGTTCTCTAGGGGAATAGTGTCGTTAGGATTGAAAAACTACTCTAATAGGTCTAAGGGTGAGGGAAGATTCTTTTTGTATTTTTTATATTTTTATAAAAGCAAGTAAAATCTCGGGTTTGAAGGAGTGGGCGGAATTAGTTGCTAGTCAACTAACCCAAATAACTACAATTGCAAATAAAATAAAATAACTGAAAATAAAAAGGTTGTGGAACTTATATGGAGAGAAATGTGTTTACTTAGATTTCCTTACTCCCTAACTATCTTTTACCGGTTGATTAGTGTGTATTAATTGCATGGATGACGGGTGTATTCCTTAATACCAATCGTGGGGTGGCGTACGTACTTCCCCAACTCTATAAGCTCCTACTTCACTCCTATGTCGAGCCGGCTAAGAAGCTCCTAACATGGGATCACTAGAATTCGCTCATGCATTAAATACAACCATAAAAACCTTAGTACGCATTGGTTCATGTTTCTTAAGACGTTCAAGCAAGTTACCGTATAGGAGGTTAGCCAGTTTTCTTAAGCCTAACATCGATAAACAATCATCCAATATAATTAATAACACACCAACAACCAATAATCAATAGTTAGGTTTCATTAGATCTAAGCAAACACAAGATAAATCTAGCCTAGCATGTTAAATAAAAGACAAGAAAAAGATATAATCAAACAACACATAGACATATTGAATGATTAATTGATTACTTATCTTCAATTGAACATGGGAGATCCAAGGGTATAAAACCCTTAAAAGTAGCAGAAAAATCGTCTTAGGGTTTCTCCTCACAAAGTTGCACACTAATGACTAAAAATTATGAGAATATATATAGAAAATCAGATCTGACGGCGTCACGTTATAGAGCTGACGCCGTCACCTCGCCGCGGTTAGGGTTTCTTGATGGCCTTCTTGACGCCGTCCCCTTTTAATCATCCAAAATCCTCTCTGGCGCTTCAAGGGTTGACGGCGTCACAATGGTGCTTGACGCCGTCACAGGTACTTTTCCAGCCGATTTTGAGACTTTGTCGTTTTCTTCACTTTTATGCTCCAAAAACGTCCAAAATGCTTCCTTTTCCAGATTTCTTCTCCAAAGTACCTAAAATGACAAAAGGAACGATTTAGGGCAATATTTGATCAAATAAATACGATTTAGGGCTTAAATGACCCCCTAAAAGCGGTACACTTTTTGCTTCATCAAATACCCTTACACTTGAGATTTGCTTGTCCTCAAGCAAATGCGCTTTTATTTTAATCAAAATACAAGTTAGGGGTCATTTAACGCTAATATAAAAGTAATTACAACAAATAGTCGTTCCACTTTAATCATAATAAGCATGGAGATTACATACTAGCACCTCACAAGTAGTGTTTAGATACTCACATCTCTCAGGTGTCATAAAAGTATATCTCATAAATGAAAATGAATAATATCTCTCACTACCTGTCATAGCAAATAGATTACCATAGGCTTGGGAAAAGATAAAAAACCTCCTCCACTAGGCGTAAGCACCTAAGATAAACTATCAAAGAGAGCTTTTAAACGGGTTATAACGTTAGGTGTAGGGATATGATAAACACGATTTTGTTGGATAAATGATATTTTACTGGTGGCGAGTTAAAGATCTTGATTAATTACATGTACAATATGGCGTTGCTAAGCCAAGACTAGACTCGACTTAAGCTAATGAAAAAAAATAAATAAATAACAAAAAGATAAAATAAACATAAAATGAAACGGGATGGTAGTCCGTATGTTTTTTCTACTTTTTTTTTTTTTTTTTTTTTTTTTTTTTTTTTTTTTTTTTTTTTGCATACACTCTTGCCCTACCATCCAAAATAATACATCGTAGGGGGGTTGTATCCCCCTTACACTTGAACTTTTACATAACTTTACAATTAACTATTCTAATGACTCGAATTAAGATAATCGAAACACTTGGAGTACTTTTAAAATATTTAGCACATATGGGGGTAATAATGTTGTTCTTCCCCATTACTCCATTACACTAGTACTTTACCCATGAGTCCCAATCGTCCCAAAACAATATGTACAAGGATATGACTCGACTTAGCAACCATGTAATCAATTAGATAATTAACTTGGGGTTTAAACAAATGTTGTCACAATAATGCACTAAAAATGAGTGCATACAAGGTAGGCTAAGGCGATTTAGGTGTACATTTAAGTGGGGTGTAAACAAATTCTTACTTTAAGTAAAATGCTTAAAGTTAGAAACGAAAAGATAGGCTCTGAGGGGTGTACTAGGGGTATCGTGTACTAAAAATGAGTACAACGCAAAGGGTGTGGGAGAATTACTTGACCAATGTAGCCAATGTAATTATAACAAAAACACAGGTGTAAAACAATGGGTTAATCCTAATGCCTCTTATCATGTAGTGAATCTAACTACACGAATGTACTCTCACTTTTGGCCTCGGAATGGTCCTAACGCAAGTTGTAGAATCTAAGTGCTACTGGTACACACATCGTAGCATAAATGCTTTTCCTACCAATTCTAGGGGCGAACCTCACATATTTGGGGGTGGAAATTTTTTTTAGTGGTACGGTTTTGTGCTAGTCATATAACTCCTATCCGTGAGACGCTCATTAAGACCAAAGTTTCACTCCTATATGTTGTAAAAAATTTTAAATTTGGCACTAAAATTGCCTTAACAGGTATTTCTCTCAGTTTTATTACACATCTACCATTAAACAAACGAAAAATCAAGCGTAATAGCATTCTCTAAGGTATCGTACTTTACCCCCCTTACACTTAAGATGAACGTTGTCCCCAATGTTCAAATAACAAGATGTAAAAGTAAATAAGGTAAAAGAATGAAATCAAATACTCCCCTGATTCGCTCGGTGGATAAAGAGGTAACATGGTTAGATCTTCTTCCAAGGTAATGTTGAAGCTTCAAGATTAAAGCAGCGCCAAACGCTAGATTCCACATATATCTCCTTGTCCAAAATAACCTGTTAAACCTGAGAAAACAAACACGAAAACCTGCATAACATCGACGGGATAAATCTGTATAAGGATATAATGCTTGTGGAATGATTATTTTGCAGATTCCTGGAGTTTATAAGTTAGAGATTTAATAAAGCATTTTATGATTCCGGAAGAAAAACAAAACTTTCAAAAAAAAAAAAAAAATAAAAAAATCCAGAAAACTGTTCCTGACGCCGTCAGAAGTGATCTGACAGATTTTTCATGTTAAGTTTTCGGAAAATTTCTGGAAAAACTCAATCCTTATTTCCTGGAAATTCTGCAAAATATCATTATGACTCGATACAAACATTTGACTCAAACAATTACTAATATGTATGTTAATTTAATATTGTTATGATTCATGTTCATTTGTTCTAATAAACCGATTTGGATTTCCCTTACACTTATCTTTTGCAAAATACCTTTATATGTAGTTAAGACGAAGTTAAAAACAAGATAAAGCATTTTCACAATTTAGTTTCGAACATGAATCAATAATAATAAAAATTAAACATACATACGGAAGCAAATAAAATCAAACAAACAAATAAATAAACACACAAAGCAAATAAAGCTTGGGTTGCCTCCCAAGAAGCGCTTTTCTTTATTAACGAGTCTTGTAGCTAGACTCAAAGTCACCGTACATTACGTGACTTCTTCATCAAAAGTTATGTCTTCCTCATTGATCATTTCATTACCATTCTCTTGATAATGCTTGACTCGTTGTATATTCACAGTGAATTCTCTATCCTCGTCGTCAATCAACACAACGGCTCCGGTTTTAGAGGAGCTCCTTACGGTAAAAGGTCCATACCATCTAGATTTAAGTTTTCCAGGAAATAGCCTTAAGCGAGAATTATATAATAAGACCTTGTCTCCTTCTGAAAACTCCTTGGGTCTCTTAATCCGTTGGTCATGCCATCTTTTTGCCCTTTCTTTGTATGTAATGGAAGATTCATAAGCCTCTAATCTCAATTCATCGAGCTCTTGGAGCTGTAAGAATCTATTTGTTCCCGCAACCGTATAATCCAAATTACAAGCCTTAAGTGCCCAATATGCCTTGTGTTCCAGTTCTACTGGAAGGTGGCATGCCTTGCCATATACCATACGGAACAGGGTTGTCCCGATTGGTGTCTTATAAGCGGTTCGAAATGCCCACAAAGCTTCATCGAGCTTAAAAGACCAATCTTTTCTGTTTTGATTGACCGTTTTCTCTAATATTCTCTTTATGGCTCTATTAGTGTTTTCGACTTGACCGTTGGTTTGAGGATGGTAAGCGGTGGAGAATCGGTGAGAGACTCCATATCTTTTCATAACTTTCTCCATTTGCGAATTGCAAAAATGGGTTCCCCTGTCACTAATAAGAGCTTTCGGAATTCCGAACCTAGCGAACATTTTTTTTAAGAAATGAATTACTACCCTAGCGTCGTTAGTCCTAAGGGCTTGTGCTTTGATGCGTGGTTTTGCAACCTTACAACAGGTTTTACCTCTCGAGGGATCTCAAGAGGCTTACAACCCCACCAGGCAGTGTACCTGACCGATGTAGTATAGTGTAGTGGTAAGTACGGGGGATTGATCGTTCTCCACAGGGAATAGTGTTCGTTAGGTATGAAAAACTACTCTAATAGGTCTAAGGGTGAGAGAAGATTCTTTTTATGTTTTTATATTTTTTATGAAAGCAAGTAAAATCTCGGGTTTGAAAGAGTGGGCGGAATTAGTTGCTAGTCAACTAACCCAAATTACTACGAATGCAAATAAAATAAAATGACGAAAATGAAAATGTGGTGAAAACTTATGTGGAGAGAAATGTGTTTACTTAGATTTCCTTACTCCCTAACTATCTTTTACCGGTTGATTAGTGTGTATTAATTGCGTGGATGACGGGTGTATTCCTTAATACCATTCGTGGGGTGGCGTACGTACTTCCCCAACTCTACAAGCTCCTACTTCACTCCTATGTCGAGCCGGCTAAGAAGCTCCTAACATGGGATCACTAGAATTCGCTTGTGCATTAAATACAACCATAAAAACCTTTAGTACGCATTGGTTCATGTTTCTTAAGACGTTCAAGCAAGTTACCGAATAGGAAGTTAGCCAGTTTTCTTAAGCCTAACATAGATAAACAATCATCCAATACAACTAATAACACACTAATAACCAATAATCAATAGCTAGGTTTCATTAGATCTAAGCAAACACAAGACAAATCTAGCCTAGCATATTAAACAAAAGACAAGAACAAGATAGAATCAAACAACACATAGACATATTGAATGATTAATTGATAACTTATCTTCAATGTAACATGGAAGATCTCAAGGCAAAAAGCCTTGAAAAAGCTGCTAAAATCGTCTTAGGGTTCTTACCCACAAAGTTCCACAATAAGTTCCACACTAATGACAAAAAATTGCAAAACTATATATAGACTTTCAGATCTGACAGCGTCACGTTATGGAGTGTGACGCCGTCACCTCGCCGCTTTTAGGGTTCCCGGATGGCCTTCTTGACGCCGTCCCTCTTTAGCTCTCCAAAATCCGTTCTGGCTTATCAAGACTTGACGCCGTCAGATTTAGTTGTGACGCCGTCCCTCTTTAAGTTAAGCCGTGACGACCTTGATCAGATTAAAGGGTGACGCCGTCAGAATTCCCATGCAAATTTCTCTGGCTTATCATGAGTAAATTTCACATCCACCACTTTTGCCAAGCCATGACGCCGTCTGGGGATAATCCTGACGCCGTCAAATGTAACTTCCTGCATAATTTTGAGACTTTGTCGTTTTCTTCACTTTTATGCTCCAAAAACGTCCAAAATGCTTCCTTTTCCAGATTTCTTCTCAAAAGTACCTAAAATGACAAAAGGAACGATTTAGGGCAATATTTGATCAAATAAATACGATTTAGGGCTTAAATGACCCGTTAAAAGCGGTACACTTTTCGCTTCATCAAATACCCTTACACTTGAGATTTGCTTGTCCTCAAGCAAATGCGCTTTTATTCTAATCAAAATACAAGTTAGGGGTCATTTAATGCTAACATAAAAGTAATTACAACAAATATTCGTTCCACTTTAATCATAATGAGCACGGAGATTACAAACTAGCATCTCACAAGTAGTGTTTAGATACTCACATCTCTCAAGTGTCATCAAAATAAATCTCATAAATGAAAACGGATAATATCTCTCACTACCTGTCATAGCAAATAGATTACCATAGGCTTAGGAAAGGATCAAAAACCTCCTCCACTAGGCGTAAGTACTTAAGATAAACTATCAAAGAGGGCTTTTACATGGGTTATAACGTTAGGTGTAGGGAAAAGGAAAACACGGTTTTGTTGGATAAGGGATATTTTACTGGTGGCGAGTTAAAGATCTTGATCAATTACATGTACTATACAATGTTGCTAAGCCAAGACTCGACTCGATCTTAAGCTAAAAACAAAATAACAAAAACAAAAAATAAACATAAAATGAAACGGGATGGTAGTCCGTATGTTTTTTCTACTTTTCCTTTTCTCATTTTTTTTTTGTATTTTTCTTGATTTTTCGATTTTTTTTTTTTTTTTTTTTTTTTTTTTTTTTTTTTTTTCAATCACTCTTGCCCTACCATCCAAAATAATACATCATAGGGGCATTGCATCCCCTTACACTTGAACTTTTACATAACTTTACAAATAACTATTCTAATGACTCGAATTAAGATAATTAAAACACTTGGAGTACTTTTTAAAATATTTAGCACATATGGGGGTAATAAATGATGTTCTTCCCCATTACTCCATTATACAAGTACTTTACCCATGAGTCCCAATCGTCCCAAAACAATATGTACAAAGATATGACTCGACTTAGCAACCATGTAATCAACTAGATAATTAACTTGGGTTTAAACAAATGTTGTCACAATAATGCACAAAAAATGAGTGCATACAAGGTAGGCTAAGGCGATTTGGGTGTACATTTTAGTGGGGTGTAACAAATTCTTCCTTTAAGTAAAATGCTTAAAGGTCGAAACGAAAAGATAGGCTCTGAGGGGTGTACTAGGGGTATCGTGTACTAAAAATGAGTACAACGCAAAGGGTGTGGGAGAATTACTTGACCAATGTAGCCAAAGTAATTATAACAAAAACACATGTGTAAAACAATGGGTTAATCCTAATGCCTCTTATCATGTAGTAAATCTAACTACACGAATGTAGTCTCACTTGTGGCCTCGGAATGGTCCTAACGCAAGTTATAGAATCTAAGTGCTACCGGTACACACATCATAGCATAAATGCTTTTCCTACCAATTCTAGGGGCGAACCTCACATATTTGGGGGTGGAAAATTTTTTAGTGGTACGGTTTTTGTGCTAGTCATATAACTCCTATCCGTGAGACGCTCATTAAGATCAAAGTTTCACTCCTAAATGTTGTAAAAAAATTTAAATTTGGCACTAAAATTGCCCTAACAGGTATTTATCTCAGTTTTATTACACATCTACTATTAAACAAACAAAAATCAAGCGTAATAGCATTCTCTAATCGTACTTTTACCCCCTTACACTTAAGATGAACATTGTCCCCAATGTTCAAATAACAAGATGTAAAAGCATAAAGTAAAAGAATGAAATCAAATACTCCCCTGATTCGCTCGGTGGATAATGAAGTAACATGGTTAGATCTTCTTCCAAGGTAATGTTGAAGCTCCATGACTAATGCATCGCCATAAGCTTGATCCAACAAACATTTCCTTGTCCAAAATAACCTGTTAAACCTGAGAAAACAAACACGAAAACCTGCATAACATCGGCGGGATAAACTCTATATATAAGGATATAATGCTTGTGGAATTATAATTTTGCAGATTCCTGGAGATTATAAGTTATAGATTTAATAGAAACTTTTTATGAAAACAAAACTTTCAAAAATTTCTGAAAATTAAACCTGACGCCGTCAGGTTGTAACTCCTGACGCCGTCAGAAATGATCTGACAGAATTCTCATGTTAAGTTTCCGGAAAAATTTTGGAAAAACCTATACCTTACTTCCTGGAAATCCTGCAAAACATCATTATGACTCGATACAAGCATTTGACTCAAACAAATACTAATATGTATGTTAATTTATTATTATTACGATTCATGTTCATTTGTGTTCTAATAAACCGATTTGGATTTCCCTTACACTTATCTTTTGCAAAATACCTTTATATGTAGTTAAGACGAAGTTAAAAACAAGATAAAGCATTTTCACAATTTAGTTTTGAACATGAATCAATAAAAATAAAAATTAAACATACATACGGAAGCAAATAAAATCAAACAAACAAATAAATAAACACACAAAGCAAATAAAGCTTGGGTTGCCTCCCAAGAAGCGCTTGTTTTTGTTCGAGTCACGAGCCTGACTCTACCCTTATTTAACAGATAAAGGAGAGGTTTTTCCTACACTTAGGATTAAGTGCGGGTGATAGTAGCGATACACACCATCTTGATGGAAGTAAGCCGCGTGAGGAAAGAGTGGTGTGTTGGTCCACAAATTGTATATGGATCACTAAGTAGTCTTGAATACCTAGTAGATGGTTAGGATAAATCCGAACCAATCTAAGTGAGAAACCCTAAGTGATTGTTATTGTTAATGCAGAATCTTAACAAAAACAATTAAGAACACAAGCAGGGATATCACTAACTTCGTATATTGATATTCACTATTAAGAATTCGTACAACTCTCACACGAACTAACAATCTTTAGGGATCCTTTTATAACACAAGGAAACCCTAGACGACACAGAAGATATACACAAATCTTCTATAAAGATACATACACGCATTGTATCTTTTCCTAACATAACTCTAACAAACTTTCCTATCTTCACGACCAGACTTAACTTTATAAGTCAACCAGACTTAAATGTGCTACCAGACTTAACTTTACATTACCAGACCTAATAACACAAACAGACCTAACTTAGTAAACTACCAGACCTAAGTTGTCTGCTCTTGATACGCATCATAATTCCCAACAATCCTCCCCTAACTTGATCTTCATGCTTCATGAACTTCAAGTTCTTCTGATTTGGTCTTCTGAGGATTGAATCTTGAACACTTTGAAATGTATTTAGGTCTTGTTCGTTTCCAGCAGCTTGAATCTTGATAAGCTCTTCTGATATGGTCTTTGCAGCAACATTGACTATATGTACATCAATTCATATTAAGTTTCATATCTATTCTCATCACTTCCAGGTGTGTTAACACCTGTGAGAGGTGAATCATTGAAATTTAATGGATTTGATGTCTCTTTACCAATAGCCATTACTACTGGAGTAGCCAAATGTTTTGGTGTGTAAGACCATGGTACACTGATAACCATATGATTTTAAGCAAATCATCAGCTTATCAACGGATTTGTTAAGTCTTTACCAAAAGCCGTTTGCTTCTGGACTAGTCAATTCTTTGATGGAAAAGCACCTCATCATGGTGAATTGATTACCATTTATGGTTTTCCACAGCCTTTACCACAAGCCATAACCTTGTGGGCTAGCCAACTCTTCACTTATCTTAGATATGGTGAGTTGAATACCATACAATTTTTGGCAAATTGTCAGCCATAAACGGATTTGAGCAATCTTTACCTGTTAGCCGTTTGCTCAGGATTAGCCAGTCCTTATGTTGATGAGACAAGGTGGACTGATAACCTTTTGATGTGTTAGTGCAAAGCACCTCCACCAAGTGAGAAATTCCAATAGTCTCACTTAACAACTTGTGAAAATATACTTAATCCAGCATTGCCTATAAAAGAAATAAAAGACATAGATAAAACAAATTTTTTTTTTTTTTTTTTTAGAACTAAAATCAATACTACAAGGCTTAAAAATAACCTAAATGCTGATAAGTATTCATACTTTACATACTTCACAGTTTGACCTCCCCTTAGGCCAAACCTCCCCTTAACTCAAACTAGGGGTTCATCATACCAATGTTAACTACCAGATAATTGAATCTAGGACCATCAAATGCCTTAGTTAACAGGTCAGCAACATTAAAATCTGTATGTATTTTCTCCACTCTAATCAACTTCTTTTCAAAGCAATCCCTAATGAAGTGATGCCTTATTTCTATATGCTTAGTTTTAGAGTGATATACTGGATTCTTAACAATACAGATAGTACTCTTATTATCTATGTGGATAACAGTATTCATAAAATTCAAACCATAGTCCAGCATCTGATTCTGAATCCACAAAATTTGTCCACAACAGTGAGCAGCTGCTACATACTCAGCCTCAGTAGTTGAATTAGCCACAATCGTCTGCTTCTTGCATTGCCAAGATATTAGCCTCCTTCCAAGGAACTGACAACCTCCTGTTGTTGATTTCCTATCCAGACTTGCACCAGCATAGTTACTGTCTGAATAAGCTGTCAGGTCAAAAGTTGACTCCTTAGGATACCAAAGGCCCAAATTTGGTTTGCCCTTTAAGTACCTAAATATTCTCTTCACAGCATGAAGATGTGAAGTCTTTGGTTGAACCTGAAAGCGTGAACAAACACAAACTGCATACATAATATCAGGTCTAGAAGCAGTAAGATACATGAGGGAACCTATCATGGATCTGTAAAGATGCACATTTACATCAGCAGCATCTTCATCCTTTGTTAAAGGCACTTTGTTCTCTATGGGAGTGACTGCTGCCTTCACATTTGAGAATTCAAACTTTTTCAAAATTTCTGCAACATACTTGTCTTGAGAAATAAAAAGTCCATCATCCTTTTGCTTAACTTGCAGTCTCAAGAAAAATGTAAGTTCTCCCATTGAGCTCATTTGAAACCTGCTTTTCATTAAACCTTCAAATTCATCACACCAAGACTTTCTTGTGGATCCAAAAATGATATCATCCACATAAATTTGGACAAGAATAATATCCTTCTGATCTCTCTTAATAAATAAAGTCTTGTCAATTACACCCCTGATGTATCCATGTTCTTCAAGAAACTGTGAAAGAGTTTCATACCAAGCTCTAGGAGCCTGATGAAGACCATATAGAGCTTTAATAACCTTATACACTTGATTCTTGTCAATTACACCCCTGATGTATCCATGTTCTTCAAGAAACTGTGAAAGAGTTTCATACCAAGCTCTAGGAGCCTGATGAAGACCATATAGAGCTTTAATAACCTTATACACTTGATTGGGGTTAGCAGGATCTTCAAAGCCAGGAGGTTGATGTACATACACATCTTCTTCAATAGTGCCATAAAGGAAATCACTTTTGACATCCATCTGATATACCTTGAATCCCATGTATGATGCATAGGCCAAAAATAACCTGATAGCTTCAATCCTTGCCACAGGAGCAAAAACCTCATCATAATCTATGCCCTCCTCCTGTTTGTATCCTTGAGCTACCAACCTTGCTTTGTTCCTTACAACTACTCCTCTTTCATCCCTTTTATTCCTGAAGACCCATTTAGTACCAATAACTTTAGCTCCATTAGGTAGGTCTACAAGAACCCATACTTTCTGTAGCTTGAACTGCAACAACTCTTCTTGCATGGCTTCTACCCAACTTTCCTCCCCTAAAGCTTCAGAAACTGTAGTGGGTTCACTTTGAGAAAGAAAGCAAGCAAATAAGCAATGTTGCTGGTCCTTATGGTTGACCCTTTGTTGTTGCTTGATCAGGCTAATGAGTGCAAGAGAAGCAGACTGATGTTGCACTCTACTTCTTGTTTGAACAGCAGACTTGGGGTTACCAATTATTTGGCTCTTGGGATGAATGGAGTGGATCCTGAGAGTGGGGGTTGGACTTACTTCCACTTCAGTGGGTAAGTTGTTGAAATCAGTAATAATTCCTCCTTCATCATAGGAAGCCCCATCAAAAACACCTTCATTGGGATTAGGAAATACTTCAAGTTCTGGCATCTCAGAATCAGCACATGCAGTATTTGAAGAAGGGTTTGGTAGAACATCACTACCAGACTTAAAATGTGAAGTACTGGTAATGCTAGGGGATATGACTTTGCCAGACTTAACTTCAGAATCTAATTTCTGAGTGGAAGAATCCTTGATTACTGCTTCAGCTGCATCAGACTTGTTCTCTGTAGATGGAATCACAACAAGCTCAGCCATATCATCAATGTTCCCTGAATTTGAAGAATCTTTGGTACCTGCAATGTTAGTAACTTCTTGGGTACCTGCAATAGGGTTAATTTGATTCTCCTTGGAGACAGGAATATAATTCATAGAATCAGTCAAATAATCAATATCAAACATCCACCTATGACCAATTCCCTTGACATTGGGTTTTTCCTCAAGAAAGTTTACATGCAGATTTTCTTCTACTTTCTTGGATACTAGATTGTAAACCCTAAAGGCTTTACTGTTTAATGCATACCCAAGTAAAAACCCTTCATCAGACTTTCCTTCAAATTTTCCAAGAACACTTAGAGTATCAAGAATAGTAACATGACACCCAAAAGGTCTTATATGGCTAACAACTGGTTTGTGGCCAAACATAAGCTCATAAGGAGTTCTATTTTGAGGCTTGGTCACTCTAACCCTATTAAAGATGTAGCAGGCATTGCTGACTGCTTCAGCCCAAAATGTAGTAGGTAAAAGTGAATCTGCTAGCATAGTCCTAGCTGCCTCAATAAGTGTCCTGTTCATTCTCTCTGCAACTCCATTTTGCTGAGGAGTTCTTGCATTACTAAATTGTTGCTTAATTCCTTTATTACCACAAAAATCTAGCATGCTCTTGTTTTTAAATTCAGTGCCATTATCACTCCTAATGATTTTAACTCGTTTATCAATAAGGTTTTCAATCTGTCTAATGAAATTTTGAATCAAAGGGGTAGCTTCATCCTTCCTAGACATAAAGAACACCCAACAATATCTAGTACAATCATCTGTAATGACAAGGCAATAGCATGCATGATTAATACTATGGACAGATGTAGGGCCAAAAAGATCCATATGTAAGGTATGCAAAGGTTCAGTGATTAATCTTTCTAATTTAACCTTACAGGATGCCCTATGTTGTTTTCCCTTGTTGCAAGCCACATAAGTATGATCATTTTTAAACAATTTTGAAGGCAAACCTCTCACAAGGTTATTCTTCACAAGTTTATTCATGTTTTTGAAATTCACATGGCCTAACCTTCTGTGCCACAACTTAGATTCATCCAATGTAGCTTTTGCAATTAAACAGGTAGCACCTTTTGCAGGATTAGATGCTTTCATATCAAAACTGTACATTTTGTGTTGTCTGGGAACTTTAAGAAGAATTTGATGTTCTTCAGGCATCTTAAAGTCCGGAGTCAACATAAGACAATCAGTTTCAGTAAAAAGCACCTTATGCTGAGTATCACAAATCTGTGATATTGAGAAAAGGTTGAACTGCCCAAGTTCTTTCACAAAAGATACATTGTCAAATTCTATGTTGCCCACAATGATTCTTCCTTTACCAGTAATCTGTCCCTTGCTTCCTCCAAAAGTAACAGAACCTCCCTCGAATTCATGAAAATCATTAAGATAGTTCTTGTTACCAGTCATGTGCCCAGAGCATCCACTGTCAAGTATTCCTCTATCTTCCATATAGCATAGTGGATGATCCTGCACAAAAAGAAGAGAAATTAGTTTCTCTTAGGAACCCAGGCCTGAGTAGGCTTGGGTCCGCCTTGTGGATCAATATGCTTAAATTTCTTAATTGAACCTGATCCACTGTTGTTTTGGGATTTATACATGGATTTATTTTTGTTTGAATCCCAAGACATACATGCTGAGGTCTTAACAGCAGAATCCCCATTTCCCTTTAAAGGTTTTGCTGTTTGCTTTCCAACTTGTCTTCTCACAGGTGAATGAGTTTTGTAAAAATTATTTCTTTTAAAATTTTCATTCACCTGAGGTTTTTGAAAAGGTTGCTTGGGTCTTACAAAACCAGTGTTCACATTAGGTCTCACAGAGTTAATATAACCAGTATGCACTTTAGGCCTCATAAAGTTAACATTTTGCCTATTCATACTAAAGTTTTTGTAGCCAGACCCAAAATTTGGTCTACCAGAATTAACAAAAGAGTTAGGTCTGGTAGTGTTATTTAGTTGAACAGGTCAGGGGTCAAACTGGTTAGCATGGTTAACTCTACTAGCATTGTTCCAAACTGGTTTATTTGAACCATGAACCTTATTAACATTCATTCTCTTTTGCTCAGCCTCTCTTTTCATTCTCTTTTCATGGAAGTCACAATCTCTTATTAAATGACTCAAACTTCCACACACAAAGCATCTTTTAGGAGCATAAGTGTAACTACTCCTACTTTCTCTGTGAACACTATTGCTTCTAGGTGACTCATTCAATTTAACAGATTCCCTAGGAGTTTTTATGTGATTGACACAACTAGGTTTAACTGTCTCAGCCTTTTGTTCAGTCACTAAAGGTTTAGTAACAACAGGTTCACACTTCTTAACAACCTTAGGTTCAGGATTCTCTTTTTCCTCATTGTTTGACTCTGGCTTAGAGTGATCAGAGGAACCATCAATAGATCCTTCAGAGTCATTGGATTGACAAGAAGAATATCTACTAGATTTGTCCTCTGAGGTAGTTGGTTCAGGCACTTGAGGACCTTTCTTACCATACACAAAGAGTGAATCATCCAACTCTTCTTTTTCAAGAGGAGTATAGTCATCACTCAAAGGTGGTGGTACTCCCTTAAAGTCACCAGTCTTAACAAACCTATTGTACAAAGGTTTATCAGCATAGTCCTCTTCTCTATTCTTAAATGTAGCCCTATTCTCATTTTCTTCATATCCTAAGCCACATTTTTTATTTGACTTAATTTGAGAATCCCAACACTTAAACAGATTATTATTTGAATTGTTCCATTGATCTACCCTTTTTCTCAGCTCATCCCTTTCCTTTTGAATTTTAAGCCCTAATTGTCTATACCTTTTAAGCTTCTCAACTTGTTCATATATCTTATTAGCTTGAAAGTATAGTTTTTCATTTAAAGCAGCATGTTGGTTTTGAAGGGTGACCTTTTGTGCCTCTAAAGTTTTTACAGCATTTTTATGTGCTAATAAATTTACTTCTAGATCACCTATTTGTTCTTGCTGCTCATCACACAAAGCCTTAACATGATTATATGAGTCAGTACATAATTTAGAGCATAATGATACCTCATTACCAATGGCCATGAGAGCATGATCAGACTCCTCATTTACTCTTGGATGCTCACCCCAATTGACTCCTCCAGCTTCCATTGTCAGCAGGCTCATCTGATTCTTTTCCATCTTCCCATCTTCAACTCTTTTCTCATCAGCAGACTTCTTCTCTGGATAATCTCTTGAAAAATGCCCATGCTTGTGACAGTTGTAGCATTCAACAGTCCTCTTTGTGTATCCCACTGGTGATTTGTTGTTGAAGTTGATAGTCCTACCATATTGCTTCTGAAATCGTTTGACCCTTAAAGCAACCATGGCAATGTGCCATTTTATGTCCATCTCCTCAACTTCAGCATCATTAATCTGTTCAAGGTCTTCACTAATAAAGCTCTCATCTTCCGTTTGATTGGCAAAGAAAGAATGTATCACTTCATCAGTAAAACTTGAAGCAGACCTTTCACTTGAAGGAGTTTCATAGTTACCAGACCTAACACCACCAGATCTAACCTTGTAAGTACTGCTTTTGTTTTGAGACACAAAAGCAACATTTGATGAACTGGTTGAAGCCTGAGAGGTGTTACTGATGTCCCTTTCAAACATCCTAAGATTATTGTATAGGTCATCAGGTGTCATAGAATCTACTTCCTCCTTAATCCTCATCGCCACAGATACATTGCCCCATTCTGATGGTAAAGATCTGAGGAATTTGTGATTTGCATCCTCATTTGAGACTGCTGCACCATGAACTTCCAGTTGTGTTAACAGATGTTGAAATCTGTCATAGCCCTTCTCCAAACCTTCAGTCTTTGAAACACTGAATGTTTCAAATTGCTGTTTAAGAACAGCCTTTTGCATCTTTTTGGAGTTAGCATTACCTCCAAATCGTTTCTTGATAGCTTCCCACATCTCCTTAGCATCAAGAATGCCATGAAACCTTTGTAGATGCTCCTTAGGAATAGCCATAAGAAGCAAGGTTCTGGCCTTCTTTTCCTTCTCCACAGCCCTAATCTCCTCAGCAGATACTGGTGGCATTATTCTGAGCTGCCCATCATTCCCTTGTGAAATTCTCTTCTTAGAATTTCCCTTTTGAATCACCTTCCATACATCACTATCAATGTATTCCAGATAATGTTCCATCTCCATGGCCCATATATCATACTCTTCTCTCTTCAGTAGTGGAAGTTTTATGTTTGAGATTGTGGTTGTGGAAGGGATGGGTTGTTGTTGTGTTTGGGAGTTACTGGTTTCGGTTTTTCCTTCATCTTCATGGTTTGATTGCTCATCCTCACTGTTATGGATTGAGAAAGTTTCAGGCTTATCGAGTTCAGACATTGTGAAGGGTGATTTGAGTGAGAATTAGGTTTTAGGGATTTGGTGTTCTTCGAATTCAGAGTCTCTCTCCTTGCTCTGATACCACTTGTTGGTCCACAAATTGTATATGGATCACTAAGTAGTCTTGAATACCTAGTAGATGGTTAGAATAAATCCGAACCAATCTAAGTGAGAAACCCTAAGTGATTGTTAATGTTAATGCGGAATCTTAACAAAAACAATTAAGAACACAAGCAGGGATATCACTAACTTCGTATATTGATATTCACTATTAAGAATTCGTACAACTCTCACACGAACTAACAATCTTTAGGGATCCTTTTATAACACAAGGAAACCCTAGACGACACAGAAGATATACACAAATCTTCTATAAAGATACATACACGCATTGTATCTTTTCCTAACATAACTCTAACAAACTTTCCTATCTTCACGACCAGACTTAACTTTATAAGTCAACCAGACTTAAATGTGCTACTAGACTTAACTTTACATTACCAGACCTAATAACACAAACAGACCTAACTTAGTAAACTACCAGACCTAAGTTGTCTGCTCTAGATACGCATCATAATTCCCAACATGGTGGATGAATTATATACTCAAAGGGGTGTGCTCCTTTCATCATAACCTTACCTAGTTCACTTTGGTCAATGGGTGAATTAAAGTTTTCTCCTAAAAAGGGATCATCTTCTATCAACTTCGAGAGATTCCTAGTTGGGAATCCATCTTGACCTAATAAACCCGGTTTAAACCCATAATGTTTCTTGTGATCAATCATAAATGGGTGATGTAAGTATGTAAGGTCATGGTTCACTCCTATGTCAGCTTCCTCCCTACAAGGCTTAGAGTCTACTACCTTCAACATAAAACTACCCGGACTATATGGTTTGATGGGTGGATCGGGACCTAATTCAATTCCTAAGTTCACATCTAAGGATGGAAGATTAGGTAACCGTTTTGGTTTAGGCTCCGGTTCATCAAAACTAGGAACTTCCATAGAACTAAAAGAAAGGTTATGACTACAAGTATTCAAACCTATTTCTTCTAGTTTTGTTTCTTCCAAAGGTTCTACTTCAATTGGGGTTCCTATAGTCCCTTCTACTTCTTTCGGGTAAGTCACGGGCGGTGTGTATGCCTCGAATGATGGTAGGACTTGTGGGGTACTTTGTAGGTTTGTGTTATTTACCTCATCCTTCCTTGTCTCTATATCAATTATATCCACATCATGTGTTTTAGTAGAATCTAACCCAAAAATGTTCCTAAGTATCTCAAATCCTTCTCTAGCCATTTCAAGTTCTAAGTCCGATTCATAAGAATCTTCCCCGATAACATGATTACTATGTTTAATTTGCCTAAAGGATTCATCATGTGTTCCTTGAGATTCAAAGTCATTGATCATAAAACCTAGGTCTTTTTGCTCAATATGCTCATGTTCGGCTAAATCCTCCTCAATTGTTTCCTCAAGTTGTGATGTATACGAACCCATTAATTCATTAAACTTATGGTTCACGGTTAGGAGGCTTTCCTCAAAAATTTTCCAAAGGGTCTTATTAAAAGGAGTTGATCCTAACAATGATTGTTTAATAGAAGCCACACATGCACATAATTCATCAAACCTATCAAACTTTATACCCATCTCCTCTTGTATATATCTAAGATCACTTAAAAATTCATTGGAACAACAGGAAGCAAATCTATCCGTGTAAAGTAATTGTTCCTCTATTGTTAATGATCTAAATGGAATTTCATCCGCCATGGTGACAAATGAAAATGGTTTTACAAACAAAGGGCACAAAGAAAAAGATAGACTAAAGAAAACCTAGAAAAATAAAATAAAAATCTCACTAGAAAGGAATCTAGTGAGTAGACCTAATAAAATAAAAATTCAACCTAAACAATAACTATTCCCCGGCAGCGGCGCCAAAAACTTGATGCGTGGTTTTGCAACCTTACAACAGGTTTTACCTCTCGAGGGATCTCAAGAGGCTTACAACCCCACCAGGCAGTGTACCTGACCGATGTAGTATAGTGTAGTGGTAAGTACGGGGGATTGATCGTTCTCCACAGGGAATAGTGTTCGTTAGGTATGAAAAACTACTCTAATAGGTCTAAGGGTGAGAGAAGATTCTTTTTGTGTTTTTATATTTTTTATGAAAGCAAGTAAAATCTCGGGTTTGAAAGAGTGGGCGGAATTAGTTGCTAGTCAACTAACCCAAATTACTACGAATGCAAATAAAATAAAATGACGAAAATGAAAATGTGGTGAAAACTTATGTGGAGAGAAATGTGTTTACTTAGATTTCCTTACTCCCTAACTATCTTTTACCGGTTGATTAGTGTGTATTAATTGCGTGGATGATGGGTGTATTCCTTAATACCATTCGTGGGGTGGCGTACGTACTTCCCCAACTCTACAAGCTCCTACTTCACTCCTATGTCGAGCCGGCTAAGAAGCTCCTAACATGGGATCACTAGAATTCGCTTGTGCATTAAATACAACCATAAAAACCTTTAGTACGCATTGGTTCATGTTTCTTAAGACGTTCAAGCAAGTTACCGAATAGGAAGTTAGCCAGTTTTCTTAAGCCTAACATAGATAAACAATCATCCAATACAACTAATAACACACTAATAACCAATAATCAATAGTTAGGTTTCATTAGATCTAAGCAAACACAAGACAAATCTAGCCTAGCATATTAAACAAAAGACAAGAACAAGATAGAATCAAACAACACATAGACATATTGAATGATTAATTGATAACTTATCTTCAATGTAACATGGAAGATCTCAAGGCAAAAAGCCTTGAAAAAGCTGCTAAAATCGTCTTAGAGTTCTTACCCACAAAGTTCCACAATAAGTTCCACACTAATGACAAAAAATTGCAAAACTATATATAGACTTTCAGATCTGACGGCGTCACGTTATGGAGTGTGACGCCGTCACCTCGCCGCTTTTAGGGTTCCCGGATGGCCTTCTTAACGCCGTCCCTCTTTAGCTCTCCAAAATCCGTTCTGGCTTATCAAGACTTGACGCCATCAGATTTATTTGTGACGCCGTCCCTCTTTAAGTTAAGCCGTGACGACCTTGATCATATTAAAGGGTGACGCCGTCAGAATTCCCATGCAAATTTCTCTGGCTTATCATGAGTAAATTTCACATCCACCACTTTTGCCAAGCCATGACGCCGTCTGGGGATAATCCTGACGCCGTCAAATGTAACTTCCAGCATAATTTTGAGACTTTGTCGTTTTCTTCACTTTTATGCTCCAAAAACGTCCAAAATGCTTCCTTTTCCAGATTTATTCTCAAAAGTACCTAAAATGACAAAAGGAACGATTTAGGGCAATATTTGATCAAATAAATACGATTTAGGGCTTAAATGACCCGTTAAAAGCGGTACAATTTTCGCTTCATCAAATACCCTTACACTTGAGATTTGCTTGTCCTCAAGCAAATGCGCTTTTATTCTAATCAAAATACAAGTTAGGGGTCATTTAATGCTAACATAAAAGTAATTACAACAAATATTCGTTCCACTTTAATCATAATGAGCACGGAGATTACAAACTAGCACCTCACAAGTAGTGTTTAGATACTCACATCTCTCAAGTGTCATCAAAATAAATCTCATAAATGAAAACGGATAATATCTCTCACTACCTGTCATAGCAAATAGATTACCATAGGCTTGGGAAAGGATCAAAAACCTCCTCCACTAGGCGTAAGCACTTAAGATAAACTATCAAAGAGGGCTTTTACATGGGTTATAACGTTAGGTGTAGGGAAAAGGAAAACACGGTTTTGTTGGATAAGGGATATTTTACTGGTGGCGAGTTAAAGATCTTGATCAGTTACATGTACTATACAATGTTGCTAAGCCAAGACTCGACTCGATCTTAAGCTAAAAACAAAATAACAAAAACAAAAAATAAACATAAAATGAAACGGGATGGTAGTCCGTATGTTTTTTCTATCTTTCCTTTTCTCATTTTTTTTTGTATTTTTCTTGATTTTTCGATTTTTTTTTTCATACACTCTTGCCCTACCATCCAAAATAATACAGCATAGGGGCATTGCATCCCCTTACACTTGAACTTTTACATAACTTTACAAATAACTATTCTAATGACTCGAATTAAGATAATTAAAACACTTGGAGTACTTTTTAAAATATTTAGCACATATGGGGGTAATAAATGATGTTCTTCCCCATTACTCCATTATACTAGTACTTTACCCATGAGTCCCAATCGTCCCAAAACAATATGTACAAAGATATGACTCGACTTAGCAACCATGTAATCATCTAGATAATTAACTTGGGTTTAAACAAATGTTGTCACAATAATGCACTAAAAATGAGTGCATACAAGGTAGGCTAAGGCGATTTGGGTGTACATTTTAGTGGGGTGTAACAAATTCTTCCTTTAAGTAAAATGCTTAAAGGTCGAAACGAAAAGATATGCTCTGAGGGGTGTACTAGGGGTATCGTGTACTAAAAATGAGTACAACGCAAAGGGTGTGGGAGAATTACTTGACCAATGTAGCCAAAGTAATTATAACAAAAACACAGGTGTAAAAAAATGGGTTAATCCTAATGCCTCTTATCATGTAGTAAATCTAACTACACGAATGTAGTCTCACTTGTGGCCTCGGAATGGTCCTAACGCAAGTTATAGAATCTAAGTGCTACCGGTACACACATCATAGCATAAATGCTTTTCCTACCAATTCTAGGGGCGAACCTCACATATTTGGGGGTGGAAAATTTTTTAGTGGTACGGTTTTTGTGCTAGTCATATAACTCCTATCCGTGAGACGCTCATTAAGATCAAAGTATCACTCCTAAATGTTGTAAAAAATTTTAAATTTGGCACTAAAATTGCCCTAACAGGTATTTATCTCAGTTTTATTACACATCTACTATTAAACAAACAAAAATCAAGCGTAATAGCATTCTCTAATCATACTTTTACCCCCCTTACACTTAAGATGAACATTGTCCCCAATGTTCAAATAACAAGATGTAAAAGCATAAAGTAAAAGAATGAAATCAAATACTCCCCTGATTCGCTCGGTGGATAATGAAGTAACATAGTTAGATCTTCTTCCAAGGTAATGTTGAAGCTCCATGACTAATGCATCGCCATAAGCTTGATCCAACAAACATTTCCTTGTCCAAAATAACCTGTTAAACCTGAGAAAACAAACACGAAAACCTGCATAACATCGGCGGGATAAACTCTATATATAAGGATATAATGCTTGTGGAATGATAATTTTGCAGATTCCTGGAGATTATAAGTTATAGATTTAATAGAAACTTTTTATGAAAACAAAACTTTCAAAAATTTCTGAAAATTAAACCTGACGCCGTCAGGTTGTAACTCCTGACGCCGTCAGAAATGATCTGACAGAATTCTCATGTTAAGTTTCCGGAAAATTTTTGGAAAAACCTATACCTTACTTCCTGGAAATCCTGCAAAACATCATTATGACTCGATACAAGCATTTGACTCAAACAAATACTAATATGTATGTTAATTTATTATTATTACGATTCATGTTCATTTGTGTTCTAATAAACCGATTTGGATTTCCCTTACACTTATCTTTTGCAAAATACCTTTATATGTAGTTAAGACGAAGTTAAAAACAAGATAAAGCATTTTCACAATTTAGTTTTGAACATGAATCAATAAAAATAAAAATTAAACATACATACGGAAGCAAATAAAATCAAACAAACAAATAAATAAACACACAAAGCAAATAAAGCTTGGGTTGCCTCCCAAGAAGCGCTTGTTTTTGTTCGAGTCACGAGCCTGACTCTACCCTTATTTAACAGATAAAGGAGAGGTTTTTCCTACACTTAGGATTAAGTGCGGGTGATAGTAGCGATACACACCATCTTGATGGAAGTAAGCCGCGTGAGGAAAGAGTGGTGGATGAATTATATACTCAAAGGGGTGTGCTCCTTTCATCATAACCTTACCTAGTTCACTTTGGTCAATGGGTGAATTAAAGTTTTCTCCTAAAAAGGGATCATCTTCTATCAACTTCGAGAGATTCCTAGTTGGGAATCCATCTTGACCTAATAAACCCGGTTTAAACCCATAATGTTTCTTGTGATCAATCATAAATGGGTGATGTAAGTATGTAAGGTCATGGTTCACTCCTATGTCAGCTTCCTCCCTACAAGGCTTAGAGTCTACTACCTTCAACATAAAACTACCCGGACTATATGGCTTGATGGGTGGATCGGGACCTAATTCAATTCCTAAGTTCACATCTAAGGATGGAAGATTAGGTAACCGTTTTGGTTTAGGCTCCGGTTCATCAAAACTAGGAACTTCCATAGAACTAAAAGAAAGGTTATGACTACAAGTATTCAAACCTATTTCTTCTAGTTTTGTTTCTTCCAAAGGTTCTACTTCAATTGGGGTTCCTATAGTCCCTTCTACTTCTTTCGGGTAAGTCACGGGCGGTGTGTATGCCTCGAATGATGGTAGGACTTGTGGGGTACTTTGTAGGTTTGTGTTATTTACCTCATCCTTCCTTGTCTCTATATCAATTATATCCACATCATGTGTTTTAGTAGAATCTAACCCAAAAATGTTCCTAAGTATCTCAAATCCTTCTCTAGCCATTTCAAGTTCTAAGTCCGATTCATAAGAATCTTCCCCGATAACATGATTACTATGTTTAATTTGCCTAAAGGATTCATCATGTGTTCCTTGAGATTCAAAGTCATTGATCATAAAACCTAGGTCTTTTTGCTCAATATGCTCATGTTCAGCTAAATCCTCCTCAATTATTTCCTCAAGTTGTGATGTATACGAACCCATTAATTCATTAAACTTATGGTTCACGGTTAGGAGGCTTTCCTCAAAATTTTTCCAAAGGGTCTTATTAAAAGGAGTTGATCCTAACAATGATTGTTTAATAGAAGCCACACATGCACATAATTCATCAAACCTATCAAACTTTATACCCATCTCCTCTTGTATATATCTAAGATCACTTAAAAATTCATTGGAACAACAGGAAGCAAATCTATCCGTGTAAAGTAATTGTTCCTCTATTATTAATGATCTAAATGGAATTTCATCCGCCATGGTGACAAATGAAAATGGTTTTACAAACAAAGGGCACAAAGAAAAAGATAGACTAAAGAAAACCTAGAAAAATAAAATAAAAATCTCACTAGAAAGGAATCTAGTGAGTAGACCTAATAAAATAAAAATTCAACCTAAACAATAACTATTCCCCGGCAGCGGCGCCAAAAACTTGATGCGTGGTTTTGCAACCTTACAACAGGTTTTACCTCTCGAGGGATCTCAAGAGGCTTACAACCCCACCAGGCAGTGTACCTGACCGATGTAGTATAGTGTAGTGGTAAGTACGGAGGATTGATCGTTCTCCACAGGGAATAGTGTTCGTTAGGTATGAAAAACTACTCTAATAGGTCTAAGGGTGAGAGAAGATTCTTTTTGTGTTTTTATATTTTTTATGAAAGCAAGTAAAATATCGGGTTTGAAAGAGTGGGCGGAATTAGTTGCTAGTCAACTAACCCAAATTACTACGAATGCAAATAAAATAAAATAACGAAAATGAAAATGTGGTGAAAACTTATGTGGGGAGAAATGTGTTTACTTAGATTTCCTTACTCCCTAACTATCTTTTATCGGTTGATTAATGTGTATTAATTGCGTGGATGACGGGTGTATTCCTTAATACCATTCGTGGGGTGGCGTACGTACTTCCCCAACTCTACAAGCTCCTACTTCACTCCTATGTCGAGCCGGCTAAGAAGCTCCTAACATGGGATCACTAGAATTCGCTTGTGCATTAAATACAACCATAAAAACCTTTAGTACGCATTGGTTCATGTTTCTTAAGACGTTCAAGCAAGTTACCGAATAGGAAGTTAGCCAGTTTTTTTAAGCCTAACATAGATAAACAATCATCCAATACAACTAATAACACACTAATAACCAATAATCAATAGCTAGGTTTCATTAGATCTAAGCAAACACAAGACAAATCTAGCCTAGCATATTAAACAAAAGACAAGAACAAGATAGAATCAAACAACACATAGACATATTGAATGATTAATTGATAACTTATCTTCAATGTAACATGGAAGATCTCAAGGAAAAAAGCCTTGAAAAAGCTGCTAAAATCGTCTTAGGGTTCTTACCCACAAAGTTCCACAATAAGTTCCACACTAATGACAAAAAATTGCAAAACTATATATAGACTTTCAGATCTGACGGCGTCACGTTATGGAGTGTGACGCCGTCACCTCGCCGCTTTTAGGGTTCCCGGATGGCCTTCTTGACGCCGTCCCTCTTTAGCTCTCCAAAATCCGTTCTGGCTTATCAAGACTTGACGCCGTCAGATTTATTTGTGACGCCGTCCCTCTTTAAGTTAAGCCGTGACGACCTTGATCAGATTAAAGGGTGACGCCGTCAGAATTCCCATGCAAATTTCTCTGGCTTATCATGAGTAAATTTCACCTCCACCACTTTTGCCAAGCCATGACGCCGTCTGGGGATAATCCTGACGCCGTCAAATGTAACTTCCAGCATAATTTTGAGACTTTGTCGTTTTCTTCACTTTTATGCTCCAAAAACGTCCAAAATGCTTCCTTTTCCAGATTTCTTCTCAAAAGTACCTAAAATGACAAAAGGAACGATTTAGGGCAATATTTGATCAAATAAATACGATTTAGGGCTTAAATGACCCCTTAAAAGCGGTACACTTTTCGCTTCATCACCTAGCGTCGTTAGTCCTAAGGGCTTGTGCTTCCACCCATTTCGAAACATAATCAATGGCCACTAAGATGTATTCATTCCCTCCTGAAGATGGGAAGGGTCCCATGAAATCAATTCCCCAAACATCGAAAACCTCGCAAACTTGTATATAATTCTGCGGGGCTTCATCCCTCCTAAAGATATTCCCAGCTCTTTGACACGCGTCACAAGTCTGTATCATTCCCTTCACATCACGAAATATTGTAGGCCAATAGAATCCCCGCTCGAAGACCTTTCGTGCTGTAGTGTTCATTCCGTGATGCCCTCCAGATGGACCTGCATGACACTTTTTCATAATTCTGATAGCCTCCTTTTCCGAAACACAACGCCTGATTACATGATCCGAACATCTTCGAAATAAGAAAGGTTCATCCCAAAAGTAGTACTTTAATTGATTGAAGAACCTCTTTTTTTCATGCCTGCTCATATGCTCAGGAATGACTCTACTTGCCAGGTAGTTAGCATAATCCGCATACCATGGTTCAGAATCATTTATTCACATGAGCTGCTCTTCAGGAAATGACTCCCGAATCTCACTCTTGTCAGATTCAGCAAGGCTGGGGTTTTCGAGACGAGAGGGATGATCAGCCGCAAGATTCTCTGCTCCTTTCTTATCACGAATCTCTACATCGAACTCTTGCAATAGTAAGATCCAACGAATTAACCGCGGTTTAGCATCCTGTTTAGTGAAAAGATATCGAATAGCTGAATGGTCCGTAAAAACAACCGTTTTAGAAAGGACAAGATACTGGCAAAACTTATCAAAAGCAAATACCACGGCTAGTAATTCCTTTTCAGTGGTAGTGTAGTTTTCTTGAGCAGGATTCATGGTTTTGCTAGCGTAGTATATTGGTTGAAAGTGTTTGTTAAGCCTTTGGCCTAATACTACTCCAACAGCATAATCGCTAGCATCGCACATGATTTCAAAGGGTAACTCCCAGTTAGGGGTGACCATAATTGGAGCTTGAGTGAGTTCCTGCTTCAATCGATCGAATGCATCCTTGCACTCTTGAGAGAAGTCGAACGGGGCATCCTTCACGAGCAACTGAGTCATTGGTCTAGCTATCTTTGAGAAATCTTTAATGAATCTCCTATAGAAGCCAGCATGACCCAAGAAGCTACGGATTGCCTTGACAGTTGTTGGATAGGGAAGTTTGGATATAGCTTCAATTTTTGCCCGGTCCACTTCAATTCCACTTCCTGAAATTTTGTGCCCTAGCACAATCCCTTCTTTTACCATAAAGTGGCACTTTTCCCAGTTTAGTACCAAGTTAGTCTCCTCACAACGTTTGAGCATTTTCTCAAGGTTAGCAAGACAGCGATCAAAAGAGTTTCCAAAGACCGAAAAATCATCCATGAAGACCTCCATGCTGTCTTCCATTAACTCATGGAAGATTGCTGTCATGCAGCGCTGGAAAGTGGCGGGGGCGTTACATAGTCCAAAGGGCATTCGCTTGTAGGCGAAGGTGCCATAAGGGCATGTAAACGTAGTCTTTTCTTGGTCCTCAGGAGCGATAGGGATTTGGAAATACCCTGAGAACCCATCTAGGAAGCAGTAGTACTCATGCCCCGCTAACCTTTCTAACATTTGGTCGATAAATGGGAGAGGGAAATGATCCTTTCGGGTTGCATCATTCAACTTCCTATAATCGATGCACACACGCCATCCAGTTACTGTTCGTTGAGGCACTAACTCATCCTTATCGTTCTTAACCACCGTCATTCCTCCTTTTTTTGGTACAACCTGTACAGGACTTACCCATGGACTGTCTGAGATTGGGTAAATTAGCCCCGCATCTAGGAGCTTAACGACTTCCTTTTTTACAACTTCCTTTATGTTGGGGTTTACTCGCCTTTGAGGTTGCACGGTGGGTTTATAATCCTCCTCCATGAGGATTTTATGCGTACAAAAGGTTGAGTCAATCCCCTTGATGTCGGCTACACTCCATGCTATAACTCCTTTATATTTTTTTAAAACTCCTAAGAGTTTATCCTTTTGTTCACTTTTCAAAGAAGAGTTTATGATTACCGGAAGTTGATCTTTTCCTTGGAGGAAAGCATATTCCAGGTTGTTTGGGAGTTCCTTGAGTTCTAACGTGGGTGGCTCGATGATGGAAGGTTTAAGTTTGTTCTCGGGTTTACGAAGCTCAAGCTGTTCGATTTCTTGTCTGGGATAGAAGGAGACTGCGTTCACATCCATAGTCTTCTCCTCCTCTAAGATGGGTAAGAAAGCTTCATCTCGCAACCAACCAGCTTCCACCTGTTCATCTATACAATTGTCAATCTCGTCGGATAGTTCATTGATTTCTCCGATGAAATACAGCTGATTAGCTGCTTCGAGAGAAAGATTCATTGTGTCCTTGATGTCGAAGGTTAAGCTATCGGTCCCCACTCGTAAGGTTAGTTTGCCGTCATGAACATCAATAACAGCGCGAGCAGTTGCAAGGAATGGCCTCCCCAGAATGATAAGCACTAGGTCATCTTCTTCCATCTCTAAGATGACGAAGTCAACTGGAAATTTGAGCTTCCCTACCTTAACCAGCACATTCTCACATATTCCTAAGGGGTATTTGACTGATCTATCGGCTAGTTGGATGTTCATACGGGTTGGTTTCAATCCAGAATACCCTAATTTGAGGAACATGGAATGCGGCATAAGATTGATACTTGCTCCTAAGTCGGCTAAAGCATTCTTGACTGAAAGAGATCCTATTGAACAGGGCAAGGTGAAACTACCTGGATCGTCCACCTTCTTTGGCAGCCCTCGTTGAGTCACCACAGAACATTCTTCTCCTAAGGTTACAAGACCCTCGAGCCTTTTTCTGTTGGTTAGCAGCTTCTTGAAGTATGTACTATATTTGGGCATATGGTAACATGCATCAAGAAGGGGTATGGTGACGACCGAATCCTTCAAATATGACAATAATCTTTTATTATCATTTTCGACCTTTTGATTCTTGAGGCGGGACGAGTATGGGACTTTAATGGGCTGTTTGGTTGGAGTAGGTGGAGAGGGAGTTACCGGAGGGGTTTGCTCGGGATTTCCATCGTTCACATTACCTTCCTCCTCATGAGGGGTGTCGGGTTCCATGACGTTAGATTGTTGAGTTGGGTAATGTGGATCCTTAGTAGTTGTTCCAGCACGAGTGGTGATGGCGAGTAAGGGATCTCTTTGATTTGTTTGAGGTTCGCCAAGGCCGTCGAGAGTGGCGTTGAGTTCTGCGAATTTGGCCCTCAGGTCATTTTGTTGGCTATTGATGAGGTTGTCAAGACCTTTTAGTTGCAGATTCTTTTCACGCGTGAAATGCCCAAGATCATCCTCAAAAGTGCTCCTAACCTTGTAGTCAGGTTATTCTCCTCCTCCCTCTTCTCTCACAAGATTTTCCCAAGGGGTTAAAATCATTGTTTTGGTAGAAAGTTAAGAGCGAAGGATCATCGAAGATGTCGTGGCTTGACAAGCATACTTGTTCGGTGGTGGTATCATCCCCGCATTCCTCCACTTCATGCGGGCCACCACATTGGTCACAGATCAAGTATGGGTTTGATAACCGTTTAGTTGGTTGTGACTTGTCTAGATAAGATACTTGATCATTCAATCTACTCAACCGGCTAGCAAAAGGAGGCTATTTCATGATCTTGGAAACGCTCATGATCGAATCGGATTCATCCCAGGTATCGTCTTGATCATTTGCGTATTCCTCAATTCTATTCCATCCTTCCTCAGCGCTTAGTTTGGCTATTTTTCCTTTCACCGAATTATTAATGCCAAATTGGTCGCTTTTAGGGACACTGTCATAAAAGATTTGGACAAGAAGCCAGAGTTCAATGCCATGATGAGGGACTTGTCTAATTAGATCTTTGAATCTGATCCAGGATTCGTGAATGGGTTCAGCTGGTCCAACATGGAAGCGGAAGATTTCGTCTATTAACGTTGAAGTTCTTCCTATGGGAAATAATTTCTCATAGAATTTTGAGATAAGCTGTTCCCATGTGAAGATGGACTCGGAGGGGAGTTTGTTATACCAATCTTTGGCTTTCTCATAAAGGGTGAAGGGAAAGAATCGTAGCCGGGAGGTATCTCTAGTGGCTCCGTCCGTATGGAGGGTATCCACTATTTTCAGGAAGTCTTTGATGTGTTGGATTGGATCATCACTTTTCAATCCGTGAAACTTGCATACACTTTGGGCAAGCCAAACGTCGGTTGCACGCAAGACCCCATTCGTGTGTTCATTAGGAAAAACAATAGCATTGGAAAAACCGCGAGGGATGGGAGAAGAGTAGTCCTTGAGGAATTTAGGGATTGGGTTTTCGGGAACCTCCATATCGTGATTGGTTTGAGGGCTAGGAGGTGTAGAGTGAGGATAGGATTCTTCCTCTGAGAGGGCATCATCAAAATTGATCGTGGATGGTTCGGCCGCTTGGTGGTGTTGCCTTAATTTACGCATTTCCCTTTCGGGTTCAGCATTGGGTGTGGCAAGAGTTTTGATCGAGCTACGGCTCCTAGTGATTCTAGGATTAGGGGGGTTATCATCCAAAATTAGGGAATATCCTCCTAAAGTGTGTGCTCTACGAGTTTGGTTTTGTCGTGGTGGTGGGTTGTTGGGATCAAGGATATTACCACCTTCCATGATGTCGGATGGTAATGGTTACGAACAAAGAAACGAAGAAAAAAGATAGACTAAAGAAAACCTAGAAAAATAAAATAAAAATCTCACTAGAAAGGAATCTAGTGAGTAGACCTAATAAAATAAAAATTCAACCTAAACAATAACTATTCCCCGGCAGCGGCGCCAAAAACTTGATGCGTGGTTTTCCGACCTTACAACAGGTTTTACCTCTCGAGGGATCTCAAGAGGCTTGCAATCCCCACCAGGCAGTGTACCTGACCGATGTAGTATAGTGTAGTGGCAAGTACCGGGGGATTGATCGTTCTCTAGGGGAATAGTGTCGTTAGGATCGAAAAACTACTCTAATAGGTCTAAGGGTGAGGGAAGATTCTTTTTGTATTTTTTATATTTTTATAAAAGCAAGTAAAATCTCGGGTTTGAAGGAGTGGGCGGAATTAGTTGCTAGTCAACTAACCCAAATAACTACAATTGCAAATAAAATAAAATAACTGACAATAAAAAGGTTGTGGAACTTATATGGAGAGAAATGTGTTTACTTAGATTTCCTTACTCCCTAACTATCTTTTACCGGTTGATTAGTGTGTATTAATTGCATGGATGACGGGTGTATTCCTTAATACCAATCGTGGGCTGGCGTACGTACTTCCCCAACTCTATAAGCTCCTACTTCACACCTACGTCGAGCCGGCTAAGAAGCTCCTAACATGGGATCACTAGAATTCGCTCATGCATTAAATACAACCATAATAACCGTAGTACGCATTGGTTCATGTTTCTTAAGACGTTCAAGCAAGTTACCGTATAGGAGGTTAGCCAGTTTTCTTAAGCCTAACATCGATAAACAATCATCCAATAAAATTAATAACACACCAACAACCAATAATCAATAGTTAGGTTTTATTAGATCTAAGCAAACACAAGATAAATCTAGCCTAGCATGTTAAATAAAAGACAAGAACAAGATATAATCAAACAACACATAGACATATTGAATGATTAATTGATTACTTATCTTCAATTGAACATGGGAGATCCAAGGGTATAAAACCCTTAAAAGTAGCATAAAAATCGTCTTAGGGTTTCTCCTCACAAAGTTGCACACTAATGACTAAAAATTATGAGAATATATATAGAAAATCAGATCTGACGGCGTCACGTTATAGAGCTGACGCCGTCACCTCGCTGCGGTTAGGGTTTCTTGATGGCCTTCTTGACGCCGTCCCCTTTTAATCATCCAAAATCCTCTCTGGCGCGTCAAGGGTTGACGACGTCACAATGGTGCTTGACGTCGTCACAGGTACTTTTCCAGCTGATTTTGAGACTTTGTCGTTTTCTTCACTTTTATGCTCCAAAAATGTTCAAAATGCTTCATTTTCCAGATTTCTTCTCCAAAGTACCTAAAATGACAAAAGGAACGATTTAGGACAATATTTGAACAAATAAATACGATTTAGGGCTTAAATGACCCCCTAAAAGCGGTACACTTTTTGCTTCATCAAAGGAGCGTGTCTCTGGTATGTCTGACTGCATCTGCGTCAGGCCCTGCTGTAAGTCTACTCTGCTGGAGATGAGACTATGTAGTGTGTCACTGATCGTCCATGGAAGGTCCAATGATGAATGGTCAATCATACGGAGAAGTGAGTCGATCTGCTCCTCGTGGATCTCTAGACGCGTCACTACTGTAGACTGTGTAAGGGTGTGGGTAACTACCGCCCTAAAGTCCTCTCTAGTCTCAGGGATCTGAGCTGGGGGAGTAAAGCCAGGGGGATAAGGTAATGATGGTGAGGATGGATGTATGAGGTCTGAAATACGACGCTGACTCGATGAAGATATGTCCTCCACAGGAGTCGGGTCCCATTGATGGGGTGGAAATGGATATGTCTGGGTACATATGTCAAGTAGGTGATCAGATGGTAAAGGTGGTGAGACATGATGGGAATCTGGTGGCGAATCCTCTGCAAGGAGCCATTACTGACTCTCCATATACGCGTCATCAATGGGTGGAATGTAAAAAGGGGCATATGAATCGAAAACATAATGTGGTGGTGGTATAGGTGTTGGTAAGGCTAGCACATATGGGTCGTCAAATACAGGTGTGGCGACGGCTTCACCCTCCTCGAAGGGCTCCGTCTCTTCAGGTAAGGCATCGGGTGCTAAAGCATGAGGAAATAAAGGTGATATAACCGATCCTAGGGAACCCTCAGAATCTGAATCCGATGGTAGGCTAATATGGGAGGTTGATGACATAGTACTGCAATAACCGGTAAATAGTAAAAGTGAGTAATCACTAACATCAAGGGTGTAAATGTAAACATGAAATAATCTAGTTGTGTAGAGTAAATATCAAGCATGTAAAGACTTGTGTAAAATAATCCTGATGAATAATGTACTGAGCGCGGTAACAAGCAGGCACGGAGGGCTTAAGATAGTATGGTGTAAAATTAATTCATTTGAAAGTGTAGTTATAGTCCAACGTTTGAAAACATTTGGTTCTCTATAACCCTGGCTCTGACGCCAATATGTAACACCCCCTAAATTATAAGATAACAACGGAAGACTGATTGGGGTATTACTGAGAGGATCGAAATCAAAATCATAGAAAATGGATCGAAAGAGACGTTTTTAAAACATAGGTCCCTATTAATAATTCAGTTACAAAAGTTTCATATTAGAGTGATAAATACTTAAAGGAAATATTGTTTTTAAGCTGAATTACACGTTTTATTTTACACCATAATAAAGATAAGTCACGGCCCACTCCATGCCCTTGCTGCTCCGCTAATTACATGAGATAAACATGCTTAAAAGTCAACAGAATGTTGAGTGAAATCATAGAGTTTGAAATTAAATAATCAGTTCGATACACAAGTAAGATTGTATTGGGAATACAATCAGTTTAAAAGTTGATATTGCAGTATATATATTGCCCTAAGTATCATGACACGCAAACGTTAACAAAGTACCATAAAACGAAGGAGTCACATCAAGTTAATGATGGATATATTGCCCTCGAGTAATAGGTGATTTTCCAATTCCTATTTTTCTCAAATATAATGCATCACGACTAATACGAATAGCAAAAAGCATTCCGTACAGTATTAGTGGGATAGGTCGTCAACCTCTAATAGATCTATTCACTATATTCGCGTTCACTTACTAGTGATTAATGACTCATGATAAAGGGTCTTGTGGCAATAAGGTAACTTAGGCATATATCAAGTCAGGTAAGCATACATAAAATTACTTGTGATCTGTTTACAGCATGTATCTCCCTCACGGAGTATAAAGTTATTAAATAAGTAAAAGTGAGGCTATGACTCACCGTATGTGATACTGAGGATGGTGAAAAGTAAGTTCAGATGAGATTTTGGTAACGGATTCAAAACAAAACCTGATAAATAGTAAAGTCTAAGAATCTGACCAAGTACTAATAGTGGATGTGAAATGAGTAACGAATAACGAATAACGATTAAATCGTTGTACTGAGAGTGTAATGGGCTTAAAATGCTTACAATTCAAAAATAATATTACATATAATATTATCCTGTTTGTATGTCAATCATTCCAAAATATTATTTCCCCGAGAGTGGTGAAATAATACGTAAAGTTAGATCGTTAAAATTCTCGTTACAATAATTAACGTAACTTTAAATAATACATAAATAAAATATACAAAATGCACGTGACGTGACGAGATGACGTAAAATGGAAAACAAAATAAGAATGTTAAATAAAATCTGTTGGTCCTTGTCCTTTTCCAATTTTATACTTTTATCCTAATAGCGTTTGCGTTGCACTGTTAGTCCTTGGTTAAGTATAAGTTGCATTTACAGTCCACTACTTGTCTAATATTACAAACTGAGTTTGGAATTCAGTAATATATCAATTTCTACCTTAAGGATTATGTTTTTACAGTTTTAGTCTTTATTTTAAACATTTGGCAGTTTTCGTCCTTCTAAGTGAATTCAAATTGCATTTTTAGTCCAAATGTGCAAAAAGACGTGGGAAAAAGTATGCAAATTTTTATGAGGCTTATTTAAGTTTATTAAAGCTTATTTTAACAGCTTATATGACCAATGGCTTATTTTTCCACGATTGGGCCCTTAACGAGCCATTTTTAAAGCCCAACGGCGTTTTAAAAACCGTAAGCTTTGAGACGAGTTGGGCTCATCCACAAGCTCATTTTTAACGTGCTTTTTTCATATCAAAAGGCCTAGATAAGCTAGCTTATCACGTTTGCTTAAAATCAGCTTAACAACCCACATCGCAATTTATTGACAGTTTTAGAAATGGTTTTAGCGATTCACTTTGGCCAATTTTGAGGGTCGAGATGTGATTATTTTTGTAAGTTATATATACGAAAGTTGTAGCTGGTAATGGTGTCTATGGGATCGTGTAAAAATATAGCATGTTTGTTAAGTCGAATCTTAAGATATACGATTGTTTTTAGGGCGACATGGAACATATTTATATAGGTAAAACGCTTCGAAATATTCTAAGTGTTTTAAGTTTTGTTTTTACGTATGAGGTATGATGCAAATGACTTCGAAACATGCATGTAGCGTAAATGTAAATGTGATAAGGGTATGATTCGTGACTTCTAGGCCTTCCACGATGGAGGCTTGTCACTTTTGGTGTTCTCTATATAAGTGTGTACGTAAATAAATAGCTAAAATGATATACGTTCGAGTAAGTGATTTATACAATGCATGGTGATTAAGATACATATGAAATGAAATCAACGTTAGGTTTTAGGCACTTACTACACCTCTAAGGGTGGTAGAGATTCGTGTGGAAGTGAATGGAACACAAGGAAATAACCCACGTTCGTATAACCCACTTATACGTTTATATGTATATAACCCTTTTCTTATTCGAAAGCTTCCTATGAGCCACAGAAATCTCTTGGTCTACCAGAGATGTTTTTGTGAGTGAGAGAGAGTTAAAATGAGAGTATGGAATGGAGGATAGAAGGTGGTGAGCTAGGGGTAGTTTTATAGAATTGTTATGTATGCGTTTTAACTCCAATGATTTCAAAACCCTATTCAACATGTTTCTACTATGCAAGGTCAGTGATTGTGAGGTCCTTAAGATACATTTCTGACATTATAAAATCTTAGGTAGGAATGTGAGTGAGTAGGTAAGTCACATCTTGATTTTACAATTTGTATGTGTCGAATAGTATTTCAAAATGGTGCCAAAATGGTTTTAATTATGTAAACCTTATATGTTGCTGTTTAAATTGTTTCATTAACACAACATTATGCTAGAATAATTATTAGGAGTGCATAGAAACGAGTTGGATTCAAAATGGTTACTATTTGAACTTTTGTATATATCGGGTTGGGTTGAGATTGAGCAAACACTTTGGCTCTTAAAAACTGATCGAAGGTCGACATCCAAACTTAAATTTCGACACTCATATAGTCTAGTGGGAGGTGAGTGAGATTGTGTAAAAATATTCGTATGTTGTGTTTAAGATTTGAGAGAACGAAGGGCGTTTTGGAGAGGGGTTGGGATCGAATATCACATGAAATCACAAAAAAATAGAGTTGGGCTTAGGGTGGGCTGATGAACAGTAGAGCGTGAGGTGGTGATTGGGCTTAGTTAATCCTGGCCCATATAGTAATAAGGGTGTATATTTAAGTTTTGTAATACGCGTTAAGCTCGTCCCGTCATTTGGTGATTCGTGTGATTTCGTGATTACGTTAAAATAATATAATAAGAAATTTTTTTAATTTCTCCATAAAAATGGGGATCATTAGACAGTAACTGAGATTAATATTGATTAACGATCATAATTACTATAAATTTTTACAGTGTATTGCAATATCACTTCACGACTGTAGATTATTTGTAGCAAACTACCATCATGATAGATAAGGCAAGATCCGTAGATCTCATAAAGACTCTTATACACCTTGTGTCCTTTTTGGCGAACATAAGTGGATTATATTGGAAGTGTGTCCTAAGAGATCTTTTAATGAATCTCATGGCTCTAGACTCAATTATGTGCGTTTTGGTTTTAGTCGTCGGAGGCGTGGAGTAGAGTGCCATCTTTTCAATATCAACACATCTCGGAGTGAGAGGTTGATAGATTATGCAAGGTTCTCTGTGAGAAATGAAACGAATATCTTTTAAGAGATACCTGAGTGGCTAGGAGGGGTTGTGCAGCGCGTCACTGTGTCCATGATGTCTTGTCTTCAATATCGGTATCATATTTGTAATAACCGATAGAAGATGTATTGACCCGGTTTCTGTCCTAAGTTTTCATGGAGGGCTATTTCTTTTCACCATTTTATAAATTTTTCTTTTTAATTCTTCAACCCCTTCTTTCTCCTTTCTCATTTACTCCTTTTTTCAATCTTACCTAAGGACTTCTAATTCTATTCTATTGGAATTATTCTTGGGTAGATCACCTCGGCTCTGGTGGATCATGGGACATAAACCTAACTATAATCACCTTATTACTCCATGATTATCATAAATTTATTGATCACATGCCATAAAACATTTAGTGAAAATCTCTCAAAGTGTTTATGATTTAAACACATTTTGTTAACACTTCGAGAGTTTTGCATTTTCCGAAATACTCCCCCTACACATGTGCTTATGCGTTTTTTAAGATGTTTGCACATGTTGGGTAGAGTTCGCACTTTTGAATTGATTGATTTTCAGTGAATATGACCGTTGCAAGACACGGTTACATCACTAGTTAGACTAGCTTGAAATTATTACCCATCCTGATTATATTCAACGAGAATCTCTCGAAATGGTACACTTTACTCAGAAAAGTCCTTTGCGAGATAAACTTACATCACTGGATGAACCGGCTTGAAATTATTACCCGTCCAGGACAAGTCTTTTCGACTACTAACATTTAAGCTTCGTCAATTCGTTGGTTATATCTGAGTCGAGCTCATTTGAGATTCAACTACAATCATTAATCATTTTGATCACATTTTAATCACGTCTTCTCCCCCTTAAAAATAGCATGTCGTGATATTTTTGATATTAACTGATTAAAAGAAAAACTTTTTGGAGAAGATAGACGGATTTGTTTTTGCATTAAATTGGAACATTTTTTTTTATACTCCCCCTTAAAGAAAGCATGTTTTTAAACATAGAGTTTAAAATCAATTTTTGGTTTTTTGGATTTTATATTGTATTTGTATTTTTTTGAAAATTTTCTATTTTTTTTTTATGGTTTTTCGGATTTTGTATTTTGTTTTTCAAAAGTATTTACAGCGAAGCTATTTGGAAAATAATTTCAAGAAGATTCGAGAAGACGTTCTAGCTCCTCAGGAGTCAGGCTTCGCATGCCAATTCATTGAACTAAATCGTCAAACCATTCTTTTGGAAGGGCTTTAGTAAATAGATCGGTGAGTTGGTAATCCATCTTCACGAAAAATAATTCAACAGTACCCTCTTCTACGTGCTCTTTGATAAAGTGATAGCGGACTCTAATATGCTTGGTCTTTGAGTGTTGTACTGGATTGCACGAGATGGCTATGGCACTTTTCGAATCACAATACATAGGTATTCTGTCGAAAGTAAAGCCATAATTTGTGAGTTGTGTCCTCATCTATAGAACTTGGGCACAAACGCAGATAGAGACACATACTCGAATTTTGCGGTTGATAATGCAGTACAATCTTTTTTCCTTGATGACCAGCTTACTAGCTTTTCACCCAAAAATTGTGTTGGGAACTAAAACAACAGTTAGTACTGCCGGTTATGAAGTTAGTACTGTCAAGCTTAAAGTTACAACTGATGAAGAATGTACTAACAGTACTAAGTAGATTAGTACTGCTACCACAAGAAAGTTAGTACTGCTTATAAGCTAAGGACAGAAGATGAAAGACGCGTGAAGATATATATAGAAAAGATGTAATGTATATCTTATTAAGTTAGATTGATATGTATAATAGTTTTTCTTGTGCAGGACTCTTTGTACTATAAAAGGAGATCCTTAGTTAGGGTTATATATATATATATATATATATATATATATATATATATATATATATATATATATACACACATATACATATATATACATATACATATATATATATACAGAGATATATATATACATATATATATATATATATATATATATATATATATATATATATATATATATATATATATATATCTCTGTATATATATATATATATGTATATATATATATATATACACACACACATATATATATATATATATATATATATATATATATATATATATATATATATATATATATATATATATATATATATATATATATATATATATATATATATATATATATATATATATATATATGTTGAAACTTAAAGACCTTGATAGATCTTCGTGAGCTCGTGGATCGTTAGTAATATTTATGTAATCACAAACACACTAAAAGAAAGTCTAAGTTACTTGTATTCTATAGCGGAAAACAAACACAAGTAAGAACACGATTACTAAGAACGATTTGATCCTCTATGGATCTTTTAATTAATACTAAAAGTGTTTTTTTTTTAAACTCGTACATAATACATAAAGACGTGTTCCTTTTATAGACAAGGAACCCTAAACAACCCTAAACCGTTTCACAAGAAACGTATAATCTAAAAACTCTCTAAGATATGCAATATCACATTCTAAATAAACTCATGCATATCCTAACTAATAACAAAATACGCGGAAACTATCAATCAGCAGAAACACATTCCGCACAATCTATACTTCGGCAGTAACATTCTTCAGCAGAATCACAAAGCTTCAGCAGTAACCATCAGCAGTAACCATCAGCAAAATTCTTCCTTAGCAGAATTCCCAACAATCCTCCCCTAATCTTGAATTTGACATGGTTAAGTTCAAGATTTTTGATAGATCTTCCACACTTTATTATAAGAGGATTGAGTTCGAACATCAGCAGCAAAGAATCAAATGAACCACATCTCTATGAATGGCAAAACTTGAAACTCCAGGTCTTTGCAGCAACAAATGACATAATGTACATCAAAACAATTTAGTTTCATACTATTCTCATCACATCCAGGTGTGTTAACTCCTGTGAGAGGTGAATCATTGAAAATAATGGATTTGATGTCTCTTTACCAATAGCCATCACTACTGGAGTAGCCAAATGTTTAAGTTCGAAAACTATGGTACACTGATAACCATCTGATTTATTAGCAAATCAGCAACTATAAACGGATTTGAGATGTCTTTACCTGTAGCCGTTTGCTCAGGACTAGCCAATCCTTTGGTTTCAACTGAACCTTGGTGAATTGAATACCAAATATGGATACCAAATGTCTTTACCACAAACCATACTTTTGTGGACTAGCCAATTCTTTGGATCCCAGAAAGGGTTACATCCATGGTGAATTGAGAACCATTTCAACTCTCAGCAATGAAGCAAGGGTGAGTTGAGTACCCTATAGCTTTTAGCAAGCTATTATAGCTATCAACAGATTTGATGTGTCTTTACCAAAGCTGTACCCTTTGGACTAGCCAACTCTTTGATGGACACAAGTCACATATGGTGAGTTGATAACCATCAACAGAGTTATACAACAAACCTGCATAAAAGTTAGTATACAAAGGATTTTTTTTTTTTTTTTTACTAAGAATGAAAATCCCCATAGAAACATCTTCATTAGCAATAGAAGAAGTATCTTCAGTAGGAATAGGAGAACTTGGATCAGAAACCCCTGTCACATGCAACCTGTCAGCCATTTCCCTGGCCTGTTTACCCGTAGCAGCTGCCTGTTCAGCTTGTTTAACCTTTTCTGCATTATAATTTGACAAGGATGAATCTTCATGATCAGCAGATGTTGCAGCAAAAGTTTCAGCAGAATTGGGCGTAGCTTCAGAAGAAACAGGAATCCCAGATGATTGTCTCTCAGAAGCTTCATCAGCAGCAATGGTAGGAGTAACAATAGGCTCAGCAGATTGTAAGTCTTCAGAAGTATCTTCAGCAATATCAGTAGAAGGACTCAGAGGTACTTGATCTCCAGGAGATGAAGTACCTATCTCCACTTGCTTCAGTCTTTTAGTACTTGGAGCTTCCAAACTAGCAGCAGTCCTCTTAGGTTGAGTAGCAGAAGAATGAATAGACTTCATAATCTGATCATAAATCCTATTCAACTCAGAATCAGACAAAGCCCAAACTTGCTTCTTTGTCAAACCATAACTGTACACAGATGTATACTGATTATAGACCACATTCCTCCGATATTGTTTCTTCTTTGCTTCAGTCTGAGGTCTATCTCTCTTAGCTTGTGCTTTCTGAGCAGCAATAGCCTTCCTCCTCTCTGCTGCAGCTTTCTTCCTCTGTCGCCCAAGAGCTACCATTTGTTCAGCAAAGTTATTACTATCAAAGTTAGATCCTAAGATACTTTGAGCCAAATTAGGATTGGATGCAGCTTGTTGAGTGTAAAAGTCCCATTGTGCATCAGTAAAATGAGCTGATTGCTCATCTAGCTCTCTTTGCCTTTCAGGAGGCAAATCTGAAGTAAAATGATCAGCCATCTGTTTTGCTAAAGTTTGACTCTTCACAAGATCCTCATATTCTTTAAACAACCTTTCTTGCTCCTTTCTTTCTTCGGTACTAACAAGATCTGTACCAAGATCTTCTTCAACCATCCTTCCTTGCTCATTCCCAGAAGTATCCATACTAGTAACTCTTGCAATATCTCCAGTAGAAACTCCAATAGAAGCATCAGCAGAAACATGTTGAGTTGAAGATTCAACATGTGGAGCATGAACTTCATCAGAAGTATGCAAGACAAAGGATCTTCCAGCAATAAACACTTCAGCAGACACCTTGGAAGATCTAGCATCAGCAGAAGTCACATGATCATCATCAATATGTTCTTGAACAACAGACAAACTTGGCATTGTAGACTCCTTGCTCAAATACTGTCTTCTCCTTTTTCTGGAGAACTTAATCTGATCCCTTTGATGAGAGGATTCAGCAGCTTTAGGTGAATGAGTAGAAGTCTGCTGAGCAGCTTCAGCCAATAAATCAAGATGATCCCAATAACTAGCCTCCTGCTCATCATCAGATGCAAACACAAACTTCCTCTTCTTTTTCTGTCCAAGTTTATCCTCTAATTCTTGAACCCTTCTTTTCAGCACCACAATCTCATCACCAAGTGATGTTTTAGTATCTGCAAGTTCCTTCTTCAACTTCTCAATTTCTTGAACATTCCTGTTGAATAAAGTATACAGAGAAGTGAGAGTAATAGGGTCCTCAGCTCCACCAGCAGATGTCTCAGTGGTAAAGGGAGCTTCATTGGACCTTTCAGAAGAAACATTTATATTCTCAAAATTAGAAGTGTTCTCATCTATTGGGTCTCTAAAGGGGCTAGGTGTGGACAGTCTTGGAATCTCATCTTCAAGAGGTGTAGGAATATTAGTATCAAGAGACTTAATTGTCTCCTCAACCTCAGGAACAAGCTCTTCAGGAGCTTCATGAGATGGTGATGGAATAGGTGAAGGTGTAGGTAGGTCAGTAGAAACAATAGGTACTTCAGCAGCTAAGGATGGGCCCTCAACCCTTTCTACTGATGGAGTACCATCAGCAGTATTGGGAGCTGGTGGAGCATCAACAGTATTGCCCTCATCAGCATCATCATTGCCATGTGGCAACATAGCTGGTAGAAGAGGGTGATGTTCCCCAACATAATGAGTTCTCATAGAAGCAAACAACTTGGCACTAAGGGCTCCTATGGGATAATGTCCTCTATCCTGGGTATTTATGTCTAAAATTATCTGTAAAAACCTAGGGTACATTAAAAACTTATGCTTTTTCTTTTGAATATTTTCTACCATATTATCAAAAATAAACTTAGAAAAATTATAAGTTAAACCCTGTGAAAGACATACTATACCACAAGCCACTTGAGTAGAAAATTGATCCCATCCTCCGGATTTGTTGCTGATACATTGAAGTAATGTATGTACCAAAAATCTCCACTTGGGACAAAACTTGTTCTTCAGCCACATAGTTGTATCCACACTTTGATAACCTGCTGCTCTTAGACCAGTAAGAATCTCTTCAGTGTGAGTGTGATAAACCCCATTTTCATCATCCAACTGCAATCTTTCCCTAATCAAAGCTTCAGTCACAACATACTCAGTTCCATCTATCTTTGCTACTATCTCTGTCTCAGACCGCTTCTCAGCAGATGCCCAAAATTGTTTGACCAAAGATTCATGTACTATATCCGGATAATGAGTCAAAGCAAAATGAATCTTTGATCGCTTTAAGAAATCAACCATTGGGTCATATATTTCCTGTCCCTTCGCTTTTCCCAGAAAAGCAACTTTATTGTGATCCTTCTTGAATTGTAGGGACTTCATTGAAGAAATTGTGAGAGAATGAAGAATAGGTTTAGAGTACTTGAAGAGGGAGTTAGTTGTTTTGGGCGAAGATTATATGAATAGGTTATAAATAGAAGTTACCCAATTATGGTCAAAAGTTATCGGAACAAATGGTTGACCTTATCTGACTTGTAAAGTAACTTCACCATTCAAAATCAACCCTTCAGCAGAAATGATGGTCAATCTGCTGAAGTGAAGAGTCAATCAGCAGAATCAACTCAAGAGAATAATATCTTCGGTAAAGATCTTGAGTTTTAATTTGCCACCCATCTAGCATTAATTAGCATTTCCACTTGACTTCGCCTATAAAATAACCCCAATTCACAATCCGCACAAATCACTTAACCCTAATTTACCATCAAACCTTCATCCAATCAAAATCACTTATCAACACAATGAATAACCAACCCGAAGTCATCGATCTTTCTTCTGAATCATCAGCAGATTCAGGAGATAACAAACCTCAAACATCCATACAACCTTCACATAGAATGTATGGTATCACCAAAGAATAAGCCCGCAAGAAAAGACATGATGTGGGCTCTTCAAGCAGACCCAACAATCCACCCAAACCTCCATCATCATCTTCATCATCTGAGGATAGTCGACCTCTATTTCGATATCCTCACCAAGACGAGCCACCTACAAGGAAATCCCCTTTTCTTCCTTCTTTAGAAGATGATAGTGTGGTAGATCCAGATGATTCACCTAGGGGCTCTGATGACTCCACAGAGCGTCTTGAGCCAATCTTCAATAGGTTGGTAAGAGAGGAAGAGGAGAGGGAAGCAGCATCAACCAGGGAAGAGAATCCCCAACCTTCACAACCCCAACCAAGGCCACACACCAGAAATCCACCACTCCCAAAGACAAGGGAAGTGGTTATTGGTCTTCCTGCTCCAAGGACTGGTGTTTCATACCATAGAGACACAGGAAAGGGCAAGAGTGCAGAGGTGACTGGAAAGGGAAAGGGTAAGATGGAGTAGATGATGATGAGATGTTGCCAAGGACCAAAGATATAAAACTAGGTTCTTCAGCATCTTCAATCATGTCTGTTAGTCTTCCTGGTGCATCAGTAGTTGATAGGAACTTGTGTCTATGTAGATTATTTTGTATAGGATTGGTCTTTATGAAGTTGTTTGTAAGCTGTAATCTCTTTTGAATGAATGAACAACTTTTCTTTGATTATTACTTGTACTATGTTTCAGTACTTCCATTCAGCAGAAACACTCTTTAAGCTTACTTGACCATGTCCCATAAAAGTAATCTTGGTGAACTTCAACTTAAGATCATCAGTATCAAGGCAGTTCTGCAAAACATACACATAACAGCAAACAAACCAAACCATACAAACTAAAATTACATTAGTGGATTAGTGTGTTAGCAAACATAATCAAAAATCTATAAAATAATACAAACTTTACAATCACAATCCTCCCCTGAGGCATATGCCTCCCCTGAGGCCTATGCCTCCCCTCAAACATAGCATTTAAGGGTTAACCATCCCAATATGGACCACTAAGTGTTGAAACCTAGGTCCATCAAAAGCTTTAGTCAGTAAATCTGCCACATTATCATCTGTGTGAATTTTAAGCACCTTAATCAAATGTTTTTCATATGCATCTCTTATAAAATGGTGCCTAATCTCAATATGCTTAGTTCTATTATGAAAAACTGGATTTTTAACTATGCATATGGTACTTTGGTTATCAATAAAAATGGTGGTGTTCATGAAATTAAACCCATAATCCAACAATTGATTTTGTATCCAAAGAACCTGTCCACAACAATTGGCAGCAGCAACATACTCTGCTTCAGTAGATGAGGTAGCAACAATGGTTTGTTTCTTGCATTGCCAAGAAATCAACCTTCTTCCAAGAAATTGGCAACCTCCAGTTGTGGATCTCCTATCCAGATTTGCACCAGCATAGTCACTATCACTATAAGCTTCCAACTTGAAAGGAGACTCTTTTGGGTACCAAAGACCTAGCTTGGGTTGGCCTTTGAGATACTTAAAGATCTTCTTGACTGCATTCAGGTGGGAAGTGAGTGGTGTGACCTGATGTCTAGAACAAGCACTCACAGCAAATGTGATGTCTGGCCTTGAAGCTGTCAAGTATATTAATGAACCAATCATGGACCTGTATAGGTGAACATTCACTGCAGGATCTGGTTCAATGTTATTCTTTGGTTTAGGAGCTTCATAGGGTGTAGTGGCAGGTCTAACATTCTCCATATCAAACTTCTTCAACATATCATAAACATACTTATCCTGACTAATAAAAATACCATCTGGTTTCTGCTGAACTTGGAGACCCAAAAAGAAAGTGAGCTCCCCCATAGCACTCATCTGAAACTCTCCCTTCATTAATTCCTCAAATTCCCTGCACCAAGCTTCTTTAGTGGAGCCAAAGATAATGTCATCCACATAAACTTGAACAAGTATGATATCCCTGGAATTCTTCTTAATGAAGAGTGTTTTGTCTATAGCACCTCTTCTGTATCCATGCTTCAGCAAAAATGATGAAAGCCTAGCATACCAAGCTCTTGGTGCCTGATGAAGGCCATAGAGAGCTTTGACAACCCTGTAAACATGCTTTGGATTATCTGGGTCTTCAAAACCTTTGGGTTGAGAGACATAAACCTCCTCATCAATTTCTCCATATAGAAAAGCACCTTTGACATCCATCTGATACACCATGAAACCCATATACGATGCATAGGCCAAGAAGATTCTGATGGCCTCAACCCTAGCCACAGGAGCAAATACTTCAGTATAATCAATGCCCTCCTCTTGTCTGAATCCTTGTGCCACCAATCTTGCTTTGTTTTTAACCACAATACCCCTGGCATCTCTTTTATTTTTCAAAATCCACTTGGTACCAATGGCAATCTTTCCTTCAGGTAGTGGTACCAATAGCCAAACTTTCTGATTCTTGAATTGTAGCATCTCTTCCTGCATTGCTTCAAGCCAGCTGGAGTCTTCAAGAGCTTGACTGACACATGTTGGTTCCACTTGAGAAAGATAACAAGCAAACAGACAATGCTTAAAGTCTGTGTGATTGTCCCTTTGCTGAGATGAGACATAAGAAAGAAAAGCCACTTGACCATACTTAGAACCTTTCACAGAGCTTCTAGTTCTAACAGGTGCTTGAGGGTCACCAAGAATGTTGGATTGAGGATGAGCAGTATGTATCCTTTTGGTTGCATTGGGGTTGACTTCAATTGTGGTATCAAGATTGGTCATGTTTGGTCCAAATTCACTGTCATAGGAGGCTGAGTTGAAGATACCAGCTTTGGGTGAGTGATTTCCAAGATCAGAAGGACCTGGAAAGCGTATATAAGGTTCCTCAAAGTCTGTGGACACACTATTAGTCATTGGAGAACCTTCAGAAGACCCACCAGTAGATTTGGCAACCTCAGCAGAAACATGAGAGGGATCAGCAGAATCCTGGTTTCCACTGAAGGGTTGTGCTGACTCCTCACTAAATCTTTCAACTTCTTGATTGGCTGCAAATTCTTGTTTCTTGAGTCTAGCAAGGTCCTCTGCATAGTGTGACAAATCTTCAATCTCCCCAGAAGTATCTCCTTCAACATGGTTAGGAGGAAAGGAAGGTACAACAATAGTATGTTCATCATGCTCAGACTCACTTCCTGAGTCCTCTTCCAGGGTACCTGCATTGTTAGTAGGAGACTCTTTTGTACCTGTAGATTGTTCAGAAACATATCTAGTATAACCCAAATAATCAGTTAGGTAATCCAAGTCAAAATACCAAGGATGACCTTGTCCTTGAACATGAGGCTTATTTTCTAGGTATCTCAGATTAAGGGTCTCCTCTATCTTTTTAGAACTTAAATTATATACCCTATAAGCCTTACTATGAGCTGAATATCCCACAATAAACCCCTCATCTGCCTTTTCATCAAACTTTCCTAAGTGATCACTAGTGTTCAAAATGGTCACCTGACAACCAAAAGGTTTAAGGTAATGAATATCAGGAACTTTCCCAGTGAGAAGTTCATAAGGTGTCTTGATATGAGGTCTAGTGATGGATACCCTGTTCAAAACATAACAAGCAGTACTTACTGCTTCAGTCCAGAACATAGTGGGTAATTTAGAGTCTGCAAGCATGGATCTTGCTGCCTCTATTAAGGTCCTATTCTTTCTTTCTGCAACCCCATTTTGCTGTGGGGTTCTTGGAGTGCTATAGTCCCTTTTTATCCCCTTAGACTGACAAAGTTCTATTAACACAGCATTTTTGAACTCTGTCCCATTATCACACCTAATCCCTTTAACCTTTTTATTTAGCTGGTTTTCAACAAGGGTAATATACTCTTTTAAGATTGGATATGTTTCATCTTTAGTTCTCAAAAAGAATACCCAACAAAACCTGCTATAGTCATCAGTGATCACCAGGCAGAAGGATTTGAGATCAATACTCCTGACTTGAGCTGGACCAAAAAGATCCATGTGCAGCAACTGAAGAGGTTCTGAGATAGTGCTCACAGCTGTAATGGCTTTGTATGAAGCTCTGTGTTGCTTCCCCTTGTTGCAAGCAACACAATTGTGTTCATTGGTGAAGATTTTGGAGGGAAGCCCATGAACTAGACCAAGCTTAGATAGTTTGTTAATGGTCTTAAAATTAACATGAGCCATCCTTCTATGCCATTTAGTTGACTCATCCAGGGATGCTTTAGCCACCAAGCATGTCAGATCACCTTCAGGTTGGACTTCATTCAAGTTGAATGTGTACAAATTGTATCTTCTGGGAACTTTCAGCAGAATTCTGGTATCTTCTGGAAGCTTGAATTCTTTGGAGAGTACAAGACATTCATCCTCTGAGAAGAAGACCTTGTTCTTTGTATCACATAATTGAGATACTGAGAACAAGTTGAAGTGTTGCAGTTCCTTCACATAGAGCACATTTGCAAAGTCCAAGTGAGGTGTTCTGATGGTTCCATACCAAGTGATTTTGCCATCTCCTCCACCAAAGGTCACATTGCCTCCTCCTTGAATGGGTACAAAATCATGCATCATATCCCTGTTACCTGACATACTCCTTGAACAACCACTATCTATAATGCCAACATCTTTACTTTTCAAAGGATGATCCTACATATACAACAAAATTATACAAATGTTAGTACACATTGGAGACTCAAGTCATTACTGACTTGAGCCTGCCTTGTGGATCATAAGAATTAGGCCATGTAGATTGATAAGATCCACCATTGTTCTTGGACTTTCTATTAAGATTAGGTCTCTTGTGAGTCCAAAAACAACCTGCTGAGGGCTTAACAGCAGTATCCCAATATCCCATACCCACATCATTGGGTCAATAAAGCCAGGCCAATAACCATTCTGAAAATAAGAACTAGTGGGTTGCACAAATGGTCTAGTAACATATCTTCTCCTAGCAGACTGAAAATTTCTATCAGCAGAATGTTTCTCAGGAGAATGTCTATCAGCAGAATGTCTATCAGCAAAATTGCTGGCCCTATGAGATGCCTGTGGGACATATGGTGGAATATTCTGAACATTTATCCACATTGGTCTAGGTTTAGTCTGACCAACACCCATTCTTTGCTCATGAAAATCACAATCCTTGATTAGATGAGATTTACTTCCACACACAAAACATTTCTTCTTTTTAGAAGATTTATTAAAAGAAAAAGATGTTCCATTACAAGTAGAATTATTCAAATCACTAACAGAAACAGGATTGTTTTTGACACAATAAGAAACATTATTTTGCAAAGAATTAAAAGACAAGTCTTCAGAAGAAACTGTCTTGGACTTGACATCCTCAGCAGCAATTCTAACAGACTTGTAGGGTGTCTTGGGTGAAGGCTTGGGAGAGGTCTTTGTAGGGTCTGACTTTTCACTTGAATCACAACTGGTATAGGTGGTAGACCCTTGGTCAGAGGACTTGTCACTGTCAGAACAAGAGACAAAGTCAGCAGAATTAGAGTTAGGGTCTGGCAAGTCACTTGACTTTTTGCCATAAAGATGGTGTGATCGGTCCAGGCACAGCATGAAATTCACCTTCCTTGACAAACTTAACAGGAACTTGATAGTCTACAGGTTCAGGGTCAAACACACTATACTCATTAGGGTCATAAAATTGATCTTTCCCTATGTAGTCACCAAACCCTAAACCAATCTTAGTTTTTACAGACATAGAACTATTAACTAACCTGTTTAGATTTTTAGATGAATCTTTCCATTTATCAAACCTAGCCAAGCTATTGTCTAGTTTAGTCTGCACTTCCTGTTTTTCTAACACTACCTCTGCTTTTTCTTTCTCAGTACGCTTTAAATCAATTTTAGCACAATGTAAATCTCTCTCTAACACCCCTATCTTTTCATCATAAGCAACCTCATTCTTCTGAAACCAAACTTTTTGTCTTTCTAGAGTTTTTAAAGAGTGTTTATAAGCCTTAACATCTATATAACATTCATTATATTTAAGTTTTAATTCATCATATTCCTTTTTAAGTTCATTATACCTTTCACTACAACCAAATATACAATTTTGTACCTGAGATATGCCCATAAAGGCAGTGTGACTATGCTTATCCTCTGAAGAACAGCTCGCCAGCAATCCATTCACATCAGTATTATCATCATTCTCAGGTTCATGCACCTTCCAGTTGATATGATCATCCAGAGTGACCAAGGCTTTGGGGTTTTCAGCATTCACTTGATTCTTCTGATAGCTTGAATACCGAACTTCATCACCAGTCTTCCTATCCTTGCATTCTCTAGAGAAGTGACCCAACTGACCACATGAATAGCACTTGATCTTCCGTCTATCAAACCTAGCTGGATCTCGTCCCTGAAACCCGAACTTTCTTCCAGACTTCTTTTCAAACCTCTTGACATTCAAAGTAAGCATGGCCACCTGCCATTTTAAATTCATCTCTTCCAAATCAAGAGGATCCACCTGTTCAAAATCCTCAAAAGCCAGATGCTGCTGATGTTCATAATCAGCAACAAAAGAGTGGAGTATATCCTCCATTACTCCACTGGATTGTGGTTGAGAGTAGGAAGATATTACTGAGGAGCTTGAACTTGAAGCCTGAGTCTGTTTGTTGGAGGTGGTGCTCACAAAAGCTGAATAAGTAGGGTTTTGATGAACGAACGGGGCTTCTAACATCAGGCTCAAGAGTTTTGAGTTTGTTGTAGAGATCATCAAAAGAAAGCATATCAAGACCTCCTTTTGTTTTGAGTGCAATGCTCACTTGTAGCCATGAGGGAGGTAAAGATCGCAGGAACTTAGCATTGCAGTCCTCATTATCAGGTCTATAGCCTTCAGCTGGTTCATCTGGCTCAAAATTTTATGGAACCTATCATACCCCTTGTGAATTCCTTCCTCTTCAGTTATTTGGAACTCTTGAAACTGCTGTTTCAACATCGACTTCCTCATCCTTCTTGACTCATCGTTCCCACCAAACCTAGCCTTGATTGCCATCCAGATATCTTTTGCTTCCTCCATGTAGTGAAAGTCTCCCATGTGATCATCTGGAATAGCCTGAAGGAGAATGGTTCTCACTTTATTTTCTCTTTGTACTGCAAGAACCTCTTCAGCAGATTTAGGAGGAAGAATCGAAACAACACCATCAGCATCTTTGGTGTGCTTCTTCAAACTATTTCCTTTACGGACAATTTCCCAAAGATTCCAATCAATATTGGTGATCTAGTTCTGCATCTTCATCGCCCATAATTCATATTCTTCCTTCTTAAGGTAAGGAAACTTTGCATTGCTGTTGGTGAGATTGAGTTGTTGCATAGATGTGGTGTTTTGGTTGTTATTGTTGTTGTTGCTGTGAACTTCAGATTCATCGTCTGATCCAGGCATTGTTATTGTTATAGGGTGTGAGAGGGTGTAAAGGTGTTCTTAGTAACACAGAGACTCTCACGAGGCTCTGATACCACTTGTTGAAACTTAAAGACCTTGATAGATCTTCGTGAGCTCGTGGATCGTTAGTAATGTTTATGTAATCACAAACACACTAAAAGAAAGTCTAAGTTACTTGTATTCTATAGCGGAAAACAAACACAAGTAAGAACACGATTACTAAGAACGATTTGATCCTCTATGGATCTTTTAATTAATACTAAAAGTTTTTTTTTTAAACTCGTACATAATACATAAAGACGTGTTCCTTTTATAGACAAGGAACCCTAAACAACCCTAAACCGTTTCACAAGAAACGTATAATCTAAAAACTCTCTAAGATATGCAATATCACATTCTAAATAAACTCATGCATATCCTAACTAATAACAAAATACGCGGAAACTATCAATCAGCAGAAACACATTCCGCACAATCTATACTTCGGCAGTAACATTCTTCAGCAGAATCACAAAGCTTCAGCAGTAACCATCAGCAGTAACCATCAGCAGAATTCTTCCTTAGCAGAATTCCCAACAATATATATATATATATATATATATATATATATATATATATATATATGTATATATGTAGATATGTTATATGTATATATGTATATATATATATATATATATATATATATATATAATATATATATATATATATATATATATAATATATATATATACATATATATATACACATATATATATATATACATATATATATATATATACATATATATATATACATATATATATATATATACATATATATATATATATATATATATATATATATATATATATATATATATATATATATATATATATATATGTATATATATATATATCCATAAGTCGTACGTAACTCAAAGTATCTTCAACACAAAGTCATGCGCACCATACAAACTATCTTCTAAGTGTTAGCTAGTAAATTCCGCGTACGAGTTAACATTAACTCAAAGTATCGTCAACACAAAGTCGTGTGTTTAGATCCGGTCAAGTGGTATCAGAGCCAGGTCTCTAATACTTTGATTTAGAAGATCCAGACGAATTCTTTTCTCTCATTACAAAGAAGATGGACATGGAAAGCTCACAAACCTCAATCCTTGCAAAACTACCTATGCTCAAGCAGAATGAGTATGATCTATGGAGGCTCAGAATTGAGCAATACTTCATGGTGCAAGACTATGCATTGTGGGATATTATTCTTCATGGAGATTCTTTCAAGCCAACAAACTCTGAGGAAACACAGGTTGATGGTTCTAAAACTGTCAAGCTCAACACTGAGCCTGTTACTAATGATGAAGTAATAAAGAAAAAGAATGATCTTAAAGCTAAAGTTTACTACTCATGGCTCTTCCTAATGACCAAGTGCTGAATTTAGTCATTATGAATCTGCAAAGACTCTGTTTGCAGTAATAGTAGAGAGATTTGGTGGCAATGAGGCTACTAAAAAGGCTCAAAGAACTCTACTGAAGCAGAGCTATGAAAACTTCAGTGCATCATGCACTGAAACCCTAGATCATGTGTTTAACAGGCTACAAAGGATGTTAGCCAACTTGCTGTCTTGAAGATAGCAATCCCACAGGAAGGTTTGAACATGAAATTCCTGAATAGTCTATCATCTGAATGGAATACTCGTGTGGTTGTCTGGAGCAATAAACCAGAGCTAGAGAAGATGACATTGAATGAGCTGTACAACAATCTCATGATTGTTGAGCAAAAAGTGAAGAAGGGTGGAAGCACCAGTACTAGTTCTGGAAACATGGCATTCTTATCTTCTCCCAGCAATACCAGTCCTGAAGATAAAGAAGCAATTTGTACTTCTAGCCCAAAAGTTGGTACTGCTACCTTAAGTGACGAGACTATATATGCATTCTTGTTAGAGCAATCTAGTGGGTCACAGATCTATAATGAAGACTTGCTCCAAATTCATGATGATGACCTAAAGGCTATGGACTTAAAGAGGCAGTTGGCTCTTATAAGCATCAGGGCAAAGAGGTATTATCAGAGAATTGGGAACAAGATCACCTTCAATGGAATAGATGTTGTTGGATATGACAAGACCAAGGTGAAGTGCTATAATTTTCATAAGATGGGGCACTTTGCCAGGGAATGTAGAAGCCCCAGAAAATAGAGCAAGGGCAATGGGAACAAGATTCAGAATAGGAGGACAGTGAATGTGAAAGAAACTTCTTCCTCAAAGGCAATGGTTGCTGTGGATGAAGCTGGTTTTGATTAGAGCTTTATGAAAGAGGAGGAGGAACCAGCCAACATTGCATTAATGGCCTTTTCAGACTCTGAGATACATGAGGTTCAAAAATGTTCAAACTCTTATCATGCTTTAAAATATTATGAAACTCTTAAGAAACAGTATGCTGATCTTAGAGTAGAATTTAATCAAATAAATTTTAGTCTGTCAAACCATAAAAGAGGACTAGCTGTTTTGGAAGAACAACTTGATTTTTATAGAAAGAATGAATCAAACTTTAATGATGATATAGGTGTTTTAAAGAGGGATTTGCAACTGAAAGATGATAAAACGAGTGGGCTTGTATATGAATTAGAGAAACTTAAGAAAGAAAAAGAGAATATACAGCTAAGTGTTGACACTCTGGAGCATACATCTAAAGGAGTTCAAAAGATAATAGAGAGTCAATTGGTCAATAAGGCTAAATCTGGTTTAGGGTATAATTCTGTTGCACCCCCAAATAGAGGAATGTTTGTTCCACCAAGAATTGACCTAGCTCATACATGTTTAGAAGATTTTAAAGATATTGATGGTTTTGGCCCTAAAATCAATAACAATGCTCCTAAGTTTGTCAAACAGATGCTCCGATTATTGAGGATTGGACCTCTGATGATGATGAGGATGATAAAGTTAAGGTTCAGATCAAAGAAGTTGCATCTAAGAATAGGTCTGAGGTTAAAACAGAAGTAAAACCTGTTCCTAAGGTGGTAAAAAGTGAAAATGTAAAACCAGTTAGGAATAGTGTAAAATATGCTGAGATGTATAGGACTAAGAATAGATTTCCAGTTCCTAAGGGAAATTAGAGGAACTGGAACAACATAAAATCTCAACAATTGGGTGATGAGTTTGTCATGTTAAATAAGGTATGTTTTGTTTGTGGAAGTTTTGATCATTTAGCTGCATACTGTGACTCAAACCCATGGAAGAAGAAAGTCTTTGGAAATTCTAGGGTATATAGGAATACTAATGATAGGGTAAATCAACACAGTTCTAAGAAATTGACCTACCCTAATCATAAGATGACACCCAAAGCAGTTATGGTAAAGTCTGGAATTAAACCAGTTTCAACTGCTAGACCAAACAAAAAGGCTAATAACAAACCAATTGTTTCAAGTGCAAAACCATTTTCAAAGTATGCACAAACAGTTGACAGACCCTTTTACAAGAAAACAACCTCAAATAATCAGAAATAGGTGGCTAAAGTTAAACATAATAAGCCAGCAGTTTGTACTGTTAAGTCAACAATTCCTACTGCTAGACCAGCAGTTCCTACTGTTAGGCATCTGAATGCTGTTAAGGGTAAATGGGACAATGTTGTGAAGGCCTCAGCACATTGGGTTATAAAACCTACCAAACCCAATGGTGCATCAATGTCTTTCAATAAATATTCTTATATTGATGAACGAGGCAGATCCAAGTCAGTGATGGCTTGGGTCCCCAAAAGGTACTAAAACCTTTATTTTGTGTGCAGGAACATCCTACAAATGGTGGAGAAGACATAGGCTACTCAGATAGTGGATGTTCCAGGCACATGACTGGTAACATGTCATACCTTTCAGATTTTATTGCTCTAGATGGAGGACTTGTTATCTTTGGAGGAGGTGTTGGTGGAAAAATTACTGGTAAAGGTGTTATTAAGACTGGTTATCTTGATTTTGAAAATGTGTATTTTGTACCAGAGCTTAAGTACAACCTCTTTAGTGTGTCACAGATATGTGATAAAAAGAATAAGGTTTTTTTTACTGATACTGACTGTCTTATTCTTTCTCCTAATTTCAAGCTGCCTGATGAAAATCAAGTATTGCTTAAAATTCCTAGAAAGGGTAATACATACAGTATTGAGATGAACAACCTTGTTCTTAAAGAAGGTCTTACTTTCCTTGTTGCAAAAGCCACATTGGATGAGTCAATGTTGTGGCATAGGAGGCTTAGTCATGTGAATTTTAAAACCATAAATAAGCTTTCTAAAAATGGTTTGGTAAGAGGTTTACCTAAAAAGATTTTTCAAAATGATAAACCTGTGTTTCTTGCCTTAAAGTAAGCAGCACAGAGCTTCCTGTAAGCCAAAAGTTCATAACTAAAATTCTCAAGCTTTATACATGCTTTATATGGACTTATTTGGTCCTACTTCTGTTATGAGCTTGAATCATAAGAGATATTGTCTTGTTATCATTGATGATTATAGCAGGTTTACTTCGGTTTTCTTTTTTAGAACTAAGGATGAAACTAGTGAAATCCTTAAGTCCTTTATAACTGAAGTAGAAAACCTAGCTGATAGGAAAGTAAAAATAATCAGATGTGGTAATGGGACAGAATTTAAGAACAAGGTTATGGATGAATTCTGCAAAGAAAAGTTTATTAAAAGAGAATTCAGTGTAGCTAGAACCCCACAGCAGAATGAAGTAGCTGAAAGAAAGAATAGGACCTTAATAGAGGCTGCTAGGACAATGTTAGCTGACTCTAAGTTACCTATTTCATTCTGGGCTGAAGCAGTTAGTACTGCTTGCTATGTTCAGAACAGGGTTTTAGTGGTACAACCTTACAATAAGACTCCTTATGAACTTTTCAGAGGTAGAACCCCTACACTAAGTTTCATGATGTAACACCCGGTAATTTTCCAAGACCTTTTGGTTGTCATGTCACAATTCTCAATACTAAAGACCAACTAGGAAAGTGTTGGGAATAAAATGATCAAAGTCAAAGAGCCTGCCAATGATGAGAAGAGCCTGCTAGTTGATTTTGAACAAGTATGAAGATGTTCTTACCAGTACCTTCTGGGTAGAAGGTACTACTGGTTGATGAAGAGCCTGCCAAGCTTATGTCAAGTCGATTAGATATTTTGTAATAGATATTTAGTTGAATTATTAGTCTTTGTACAAAGTTATACGTTATGTAGAAGTAGATTAGTCTTCTGTGGTGACAGAGGAATATTATCAGAGTTGTACATGGGTAGTTGTATTTAATTGTAGGCGCACATAATAGTCAAAGTATAGTATAATACTCTTCCACTTGACAACATGTAATAAGATATCCTTATCTTATAAAAGGATATCTTAGTCACTACTTCATGCATGCATCTTTCACAACCAATAACCAAAAACAAACTATCTCTCAAGTAACTTAGTTACTTCAAATCACAAATCCTTTACAATCAAAGATTCAAGATTAATTTGTAATCCTGGTGATATTTAGATCATCCGTATTATTTCATCAATAATATTGAATCGTTTTGTGTTAACCAAAGTTGTGTTATTTGTTCATTGCATTCTCACGTTTACTTAAACTCACCACCTTGTGTTCTTTTAAAGTGTGTTGTAGTAGATTCCGCATGCTAAACACATTCAATACATAAATATCTCTCAAACACATTACTAAGATTCATATCCCAAGTGTTTGAACTTCAAGAACAACAACGTTCCACAAGTGGTATCAGAGCTAGGCTTGATATTTACTAATTTAAAAGAAAAATGGATGTTGAACATATTCAAACCAATGTTGCAGCTAAACTTCCATTACTCAAGCAAAACGAGTTTGAAATGTGGAGACTGAGGGTTGAACAATACTTTCAAGTGCAGGACTATGCACTTTGGGAGATCATTGAACAAGGCAATTCATTTAAACCCTAAATCACCACAACAACAGTAAATGATGCTCTTGTAACAAGAATACAAGACCAACCATCAAATGCAGATGAAAAAGTTCAGAAGAGAAATGATCTAAAGGCAAGGAGTATGTTACTGATGACTATCCAAATGATCAACTTCTGATCTTTAACAAATACAAAGATGCCAAAACCCTTTTTGAAGCTATTGTGGCTAGGTTTGGTGGTAATGATGCTACCAAGAAAACACAGAAAACACTTCTCAAACAACAATTTGAGAACTTCACAGCCACAAACCAATGAGTCTTTGGACAGTATGTTTAATAGACTTCAGAAGCTTGCAAGTCAGTTAGCCATCCATGAAGTGATGATAACTCAAGAAGACCTAAACTCTAAATTTCTTAGAAGTTTACCTTCAGAATGGTCTATGCATGTCATTGTATGGAAGAACAAGTCAGATATTGACCAGATGAGTCTCAATGATCTCTACAACAATTTCAAAATTGTAGAACATGAAGTAAAGAAGACTACTGGGTCAAGTTCAGGAAATATGGCTTTTGTTTCATCCCCAAGCATCTCAAAGGTTGATAATGAAGAACAAAGTAGCAGAGAAGAAGGTACTGCCAATACAACCTTTGGTACTGCTAGTACTTCTGGTAGTACCAAATCCATATTAGATGAAACAATTGGGTGTGCTTTTCTTACATCTCAGCACAATGGGTCCGTATTATCATTTGAAGACCTTCAAGAGATTCATCCTGATGATCTTGAAGAAATGGACATAAAGTGGCAACTTTCACTTTTAAGCATTAGAGCCAAGAAGCTGATGATGAGGACTGGCAAGAAGATACTGATAGATGGAAATGAGCCTGCTGGCTATGATAAGTCAAAGGTGGAGTGTTACAACTGCCACATGAAAGGTCACTATTCTAAAGAATGTAGAAGACCTAAGAAGCAGGATGACAAAGGTAGAGGGTTTGACAACAGAAAGAAAGAAAGCTTTGAGAAGAAAGGAAGCTTTGAAAGCAAGAGTAAGGTTGTTGAAGTTGCTGAGCCAAAAGCAATGGTTGCTATAGATGGCATGGGTTTTGATTGGAGTTTCATGGGTGAAGATGAGTCAACTTCTGATGAATTGGCTTTGATGGCATTCTCCACTCCTGAGGTACAAACTATCAAATGTTCTAGCAATTGTGAATTTCTTAAAGAATTAGAAATTATAAGAAAATCTTATGATACAGAAACATTAGAACACAGAAAAACCCAACAAACTTTATTTGACCATCAGTGTGGTATGGCCAAACTAGAAAAACAACTCATTCACTATAGAGAAAATGAACTTACATTTTCTGATACTAAAACTGCTCTTAATAGACAAATATTTTTGAAAGATTCAGAAATAGAAATGGTAAGGAATGAATGCACTAAAGTGACTTTGGCTAGAGATAATATTCAACTGACTGTTACTAAATTGGAACTAGCTTCTGAGTGTACTAGGAGCATAGTAGAGAATCAGATGAATAAGAGAATAAAATCAGGGATAGGATACAATGAATGTCCACCTCCTTATAGAGGAATTCCTTGTCCTCCAGGATCAGATCTTGCTGAATCAGGTGTGCATGAAGTCATTAACAAACCATTGGCTAAACCTGTAGTGATAAGTGAACCTTCTGAGAGTGCTAAGAATGTTCCACTCTCTAAGGTGCTCACTGATAAGAGACCAGATGTCCTAATTATTGAGGATTGGGTATCTGATGATGATGAAGATCAGACTATTCCTATCAAAGGAATCAAAGTAGGACCAACTAGTCCTAAGAAAGTAGAAGTTAAAGCTAAGACTAAAGCTGTTTTGAAGACAGTTGAAAGTTGTGAAAAATGTAATAACAAACCTAGGGGAAGCCAAAGAAATTGGAACAACCTTAAGTCACAACAATTAGGTGATGACTTTGTTATGTTCAATAAGGCTTGTTATTATTGTGGTAGCTTTAATCATCTTCATGCTTATTGTAATAAATGGGTTTCTGGGAGTAAAACAAAGTCTAAAACAAATGTTACTCACCCCAGAAAAAGTTTTGCTAACACCACAAATATTAAACATACTGTTAGACAACATAAGCCTGCTATTACAAAACCAACTGAAAAGGGTACAAGAAACACTTTCAAAAGTGTACCAAAAGTTGAGAAAAGTCCTATTCAAAAGATAAATGTGGTTAAAAAAAAAATTTGGACACCAAAAACCAAAGGTCCTGCTAGACCAAAAGGTCCTGCTAGACCAAATGGTACTGCCAAATTTGGTATTGCCAAAATTGGTACTGATAGACCAAAGACCACACAATGGATTAGAAGGGAAAGTGCTGTTAAGTCCTCAGCATGTTGGATTTGGAAACCAATCCAATCCAAAGGTGCATCAACAATCCTGAAAAGGTTTGATTTCATTGATGCAAGAGGCAAACCCAAGTCTGTCATGGCTTGGGTACCCCAAGGAAACTAATATGTTTATTCATGTGCAGGAACATTCATCTGATATTGAAGATCAAGGATATGTTGATAGTGGATGTTCAAGGCACATGACAGGCAACATGTCATTCCTCTCAGACTTCAAAACATTTGATGGAGGATATGTTACCTTTGGGGGTGGAATAAAAGGAAAGATCACTGGTAAAGGTACTATCAAAACCAGTAAACTAGATTTTGAAAATGTGTATTTTGTGAAAGAACTTCAGTTTAATCTTCTTAGTGTCTCACAAATGTGTGACAAAAAGAACAATGTTCTATTTACTGACAATGAATGTATGGTTCTTTCTTTTGATTTTAAGATGCCTGATGAGAGTCAGATCCTTCTTAAAATTCCAAAAAGGAACAATATGTATAGTGTCAATTTAAAGAACATTGATCCAAAGGAAGGTTTAACTTGTTTGGTAGCAAAAGCCTCATTGGATGAATCTATGCTTTGGCATAGAAGGCTTGGTCATGTAAACTTTAAAACAATCAACACTATTGCAAAATATGATTTAGTAAGAGGTTTACCCAAAAAGATTTTCCAAAACGACCAAACTTGTGTTGACTGCCTAAAAGGCAAACAACATAGAGCTTCTTGTAAGCCCAAGACCCAAAACTCTATTACTCAGGCTTTACATATGCTTCATATGGATCTCTTTGGTCCTACTAATGTGTGCAGCTTGAATGGAAAAAGATATTGTCTAGTTGTTACTGATGATTATAGCAGATTTTCATGGGTTTTCTTTTTAAGATCTAAACATGAAACTAGCTTAGTGAGATACTTAAAACCTATATCACTGAGGTAGAAAACCAATCTGATAAGAAGGTTAAGGTCATCAGGTGTGACAATGGACAGAGTTCAAGAATAGAGTTATGGATGACTTTTGCAGGGAAAAAGGCATAAAAAGAGAGTTTAGTGTAGCTAGAACACCTCAGCAAAATGGAGTAGCAGAAAGAAAGAATAGAACACTTATAGAGGCTGCTAGAAACTATGTTAGTAGACTCTAAGTTGCCTATTTCATTTTGGGCTGAAGCAGTTGGTACTGCTTGTTATGTACAAAACAGGGTTCTTGTGACAAAACCACATAGAAAAAACACCTTATGAACTTTCTTTGGTAGAAAACCATCTTTAAGTTTTATGAGACCTTTTGGTTGTCATGTCACTATTCTCAATACCAAAGATCATTTAGGCAAATTTGATGGAAAAGCAGATGTTGGCTATTTGATAGGGTATTCCTTGCAGAGTAAGGCCTACAGAGTGTTTAACACTTGCACAAGGCTAGTAGAAGAAAATCTTCACATAGAGTTTCAAGAGAAACTTACAAATGTGAAAGGAGTTGGACCAGATTGGATGTTTGATGTTGATAGGCTTTCAGAATCTATGAATTATGTGCCTGTTACAGGTACAAATGCTAATGAAAATGCAGGTTCTGAAGACAATGTTGAAACTCTTAAAGATCAAGATTACATCTGGATGCCAATTTGGAAAAGTATGGATCTATCTTCAAGTCAAGAAGAACCTTCAAACACAATAAATGAGGGTAATGAAGAAGATCAAGGAACTCAGAATCAAGAGAATCAAGAAAGTGGTGCTAATGACAATGGTACTGCTAGTTCTTCAGATGGTCCTGCTAGTACAAGTATTGGTACTGCTGAGCCATTAAATGTTCAAATAGATGATTCTTTTCAAGAAGAAGTTGGGATTAGCAATCTTCCAACTACATATGAAGTTCCTAAAACACCAAACACTAGAATTCTCAAAGATCACTCAACTGATGATGTGATTGGAAGTATAACTTCTGGTGTTAGAACAAGATCTCAAGTTGGTTTATCTCAAGTCTTATCTTCAGATGAAGAAGGGTTTATCTCCTCTATTTATGAAGAAAAGAAGAATGATAGTTCCAATATATGCTTGTTTTCATGTTTTCTATCTCAGGCTGAACCCAAAAACATAAACAAAGCTTTGGATGATGCAAGTTGGGTGGAAGCAATGCAAGAAGAGCTTCTCCAATTCAAGATTCAGAAGGTTTGGATATTGGTTGATTTGCCTAAAGGTCATAGGGCAATTGGAACCAAATGGGTGTTCAGAAACAAGAAAGATGAAAGGGGTATAGTGATCAGAAACAAGGCTAGATTGGTAGCACAAGGATATACTCAAGAAGAAGGGTAGATTATGAAGAAGTGTTTGCTCCAGTTGCAAGACTTGAAGCAATTAGGCTATTCTTGGCTTATGCTTCATTCATAGGCTTCACTGTCTATCAAATGGATGTTAAGAGTGCATTTTTATATGGTGAGATTGAAGAACCAGTATATGTGTCTCAACCTCCAGGCTTCATTGATGCTGAGTATCCAGACAAAGTTTACAAGGTTACCAAGGCTTTGTATGGTCTACACCAAGCTCCTAGGGCATGGTATGAAACATTGGCTTGTTTTCTACTAGAAAGTGGATTCCAAAGAGGCAGGATTGATCCAACTTTGTTTATCAAAAGAACAAAGAAAGACATCTTGCTAGTGCAGATTTATGTTGATGACATAATCTTTGGATCAACAAACCAAGACTTGTGTGTAGAATTTGAAAAACTTATGCATAGTAAGTTTGAAATGAGTTCCATGGGGGAACTTACTTTCTTTTTGGGTCTCCAAGTGAAACAATCCAATGAAGGCATATTTATCAGCCAAGATAAGTATGTAGCAGAGATCCTAAGAAAATTTAATTTTGCTGATTCTAAGGTTGCAAGTACACCAATGGATCCAGACAAAGGGCTACTCAAGGATGCTGAAGGAGAAGACATGGATTTGCACAATTATAGATCTATGATTGGGTCCTTGATGTATCTTACATCATCAAGACCTGATATCATGTTCTCAGTATGTGTGTGTGCAAGGTTTCAAATACATCCCAAGATCTCTCATCTCACAGCAGTCAAAAGAATCTTTAGATATCTTAAGGGTCAACCTAGGTTGGGTCTTTGGTATCCAAGGGAATCATCTTTTGAATTGGTGGCTTATTCGGATAGTGACTATGCTGGTGCAACACTAGACAGAAAATTCACAACTGGTGGATGTCAATTTCTTGGTTGCAGACTAATCTCTTGGCAATGCAAGAAACAAACAATGGTGGCCAATTCTACAACTGAAGCAGAATATGTTGCTGGTGCAAGTTGTTGTGGGCAAGTTCTTTGGATCCAAAATCAATTACTTGACTATGGGTACAATTTTCTTAACACCATTATTTATATTGACAATAGCAGTACTATTTGTATCATTAAAAACCCAGTTCAACACTCAAAAACAAAACATATTGAAATCAGACACCATTTCATAAGGGATTGCAATGAGAAGAGGTTAATTCAAGTAGTTAAAATTGATTCTGAAAAGAATTATGCAGACCTTCTCACCAAAGCTTTTGATTTAGGTAGATTCAAATATCTTGTAGGAGGTATTGGAATGATAAATCTTTGAAAAACATATGTTTTTGTTCATAAAATTAACTGGTATTGGATTTTAAACATGGTACTGCTAGTTAGTCAAAAGGTCCTGTTAGTTCATAATTGGTCCTGCTGATACAAAATTGCTATGTTTTGTTCATATAAAGGCTTGAATGTTTAAAATGCTATAGATCAAGTGCTTTGCATCTTGTTCTTTTGGTTTGCAACTAACACATTTCAGGTTGATAACAAAACAAGAGTTCTTCCAAACAGAAAGGAGCAACAAAAGTTAAATTCATTTCAGGAGAGATAACAATCTCAGGGGAGGAATAAATAGCCCAGATTGGAAGAAAAACCAATTAGTGAAAGGACAGACAAGAGCATACAAGATGATGCAGAGTTGAAAAAGATAGAGTTAGATCACATATCTAGAAGGGATGAAGCATTTCTCAAAGGAGAAAGTTCTATCTAGATCAAACTAAGAAAGGTTTCAACTCAAAGGCAAGACATTAGATGATTTCACTTGTTGAACCAATCATCCAAGATACACAGCATCATTGCCTTTCTAAATTTCCTCCATCCAAGGAAATTGCACCATCTTTGGGCCATCCTGGCTTTTGGTATTCAGCTCACCAAGTTTTCACAAACTTAAGAGTTGGCTAGTCCTTAAGCAAACGGCTTTTGGTAAAGACAAATCAAATCCGTTGATGGTTGATAGTTTACCAAAAACTATATGGTTGTTAACTAACCATACTTAATTGTAAATAGTTAGCTAGTCCTTAAGCAAATGGCTTTTGGTAAAGACAAATCAAATCCGTTGATGGTTGATAGTTTACCAAAAACTATATGGTTGTTAACTAACCATACTTAATTGTAAATAGTTAGCTAGTCCATAAGCAAACGGCTTTTGGTAAAGACAACTCAAATCCGTTGATAGCTGGTAGTTTGCTAAAAACTATAAGGGATTTTTATAAAACTTTCAAAGGTACTGGTAGTTCAAAATTGGTACTGCTAGTATAAAAAGGTACTGCTATATAGCCGTTGAGCCTGTCAGAAAAAGTTTTAGCCATTAGGCCTGGTAGTTAAAATTAGCCGTTGGGGTAGTTATGTAATTCACTGATGATTATATTATATTATATTATATTTTACATATAAAAGATCTTTTTAAACCGCCTTTTCATTTACTTATTTTAATCTTTCTTATTGTCGGTTAAAAGTAATTCTCTCATATCTTCTTTCATCAGTCACTATCATAATTCACATACACTTTTCATCTTCTACCAGTACTACCAACAAATCCCACCATCATATTCAAAATTTTCATTATGGCTTCCACAGTTGTTCTAGATTTTGTCCAACGTCACAATCAGTTAGCATTTTTGGAGAAGTCAGAGGATAATGCCTCATTTCATCAAGTAGTGGACTTTTTAAACAACTCCTACATCAGGTTTGCTTTGCTAGTCAATCCCACTATTTATGAAAATCAAATTTTGCAATTTTGGCAATCTGCTAAAATTAAAACTTCTGAAAATGGGGAACAAAGAATTAAGGCCAAAGTGGATGGTAAGCATTTGACTCTTACTGAGTCATCCATAAGAAGATATCTTCATTTGGATGATTCTGATGGTATTAGTCAATTACCAGATACTGAAATTTTTGAAAATTTACAAAGAATGGGGTATCATGCTGAGTCTAACAAACTTACTTTTCTGAAAAAGCATCTTACTCCACAATGGAGATTTTTGATTCACACAATCCTTCACTGTTTGAGCCAGAAGAAAACCTCTTGGGAGCAATTCAGTGGAAACATGGCTTCTGCTCTCATTTGCTTAGCCACAAACAGAAAATACAATTTTTCTAAATATATTTTTGAAGGATTGATAAACAATGTGAAAAGTAAAACAAAGTTTTTGATGTATCCAAGATTTATTGGTTGCATCATTGGAAAACTACAACATGTGTTGCTTCCCACAGACTCAATTTATGAAACACCAAAACTTTCTCACAAAGTATTTTCAAATATGAGAATTGGTTTTAGAGGGGAGGAAGTTCCACTTTTTGATGAAATGGTACCACAACATCCAGAAGAACCAACACCATCTGCTGATACACAATCATCTAGTTCTTCACATGGTTTCATTTCACAAACATATCAACAATCACCAATACCATCTCCAGTACCATCAGCAACACCACCACCATCACCACATCATATAACACAAACCCAATCACCTCAGACAATGCAAGAACTGAAAGACAAGGTGAAGTTCTTAGAGAATGCTCTCAAAAGTCAAAATGAAAGGTTTTCTAAGATCAACATCAAATTGGTCAAGAGGGTCAAGAAATTGGAGGGTGAAGTGAAGAAGTTACAGGGTAAAAAGTCTGCAAAGGTTGTTTTATCTAGTTCTTCACAGTCAGATGCTGATAGGATAGATCACTCTTCCAAAAAGGGGAGGAAGGATAGGGCTGAAGATGAGGATGAAGAGGAGGAACAGGCTCAATTTGAATTCCATGATGGAACTCAAGTTTATGATGAAGAGCCTGTTGGAGCAGGGCAAGAGCCTATTGGAGCAGGGCAAGAGCCTGCTAGGGCAGAAGAAGAGTCTGCTAGGAGAGAAAGGCTATTGGCTATGGGGTATAAAGGATCTGCTGAGAGAGTGTACAAGAGAAAGAGGGTTTTAATTGCTGATGAGCAATCTTCTGCTCCATCACAAGATTCAACTCCAAAGGATAAGGGCAAAGGTATTATGATTGAAGATGAGCCAAAGTCCAAGAAGTTGAAAAGAACTCAGCAAATTCAGATGGCTTTAGGAGAAGAAGAGGCCAAAAGGGTTCAACAAGAAGAGCTAGAAGCACTTGAAGCTTCAAGAATGCTTGCAACAATGAAAGAGCAGAAAGATACTGAAGATGCTGCTCAAGATCTTCTTGATACTCAAATTGCTCAAGAGACCTTTGATGCACAGATGTTATGGATTATCAATAATGATCCAATTGTGAAAGGTCATGCAGCAAATATAGTAAATGACAAGACACTCAATTCTGATGAGAAGACTGAAGCACTTGAATCTTTCATCAACAAGAAATACAAAGAAGCAGCTTTGGCTGACATTTTTGAGAAGATGAAGGAAAGTCAGAAGAGAGGTTTTAAAGTGGGCCAAACTAACAAAGATCAAACAATCTTTATGAAGAAATTTTTGAAGAATCAGGCAAATTGGACTGATTATCAACTTAAGAAGAAATCTGCTGATGAAATCTTCTTTTTATATCTTCAAGCCTACAAGAGTCTTTACTATAATGTTCCATCTGATGTACATCCCTCAATGAAGAAGAAAGATGCTCAGAAGAAAGAAGTAGCAAAATTGGACACAGAGCAAGTAAGTAAAATGTTGATTACTTTACCTACTATCATACATGCTGATCCAATTAGGTCTAGACACCCTATAATTGATTGGGAAATACACCATGATAGATTTGGTAAGTCATGGAAAATATCAAGGGTTGGGGGACAGTCTGCTATCTTCAAGAATTTTGAAAATTTAGTTAGAGCATCTGATAGAGCAGATTTGGAAGAATTGTGGAATCTAGTGCAGATTAGGCTAGACACAACTTCTAGTACAGATGCTAAGGAACAAGAACTTTGGGTAGAATTCAATAGGATGTTTGATCCTGATCCCAAAGATGTTCATTGGAAATTTCCCTATTATGATCCTTCAACAACTTGGGAATTTCTAAGCCATAGCAATATTCATCACCTTTTCACACAGAGTGGGATAGAACTCTTTATGTTAGCTGAGAAAGAGTATCCACTTAGCTATGAAGTGCTTAAAGCTATGATCTCCAATAGATTAAGGTGTGACAAGGATGAAGAAAACTCAGAAATTGTTCAGAGTTTGCTGAGGAGCATATCTGAGCAATATGAAAGAAAAAGGAAGGATAGAAAGTAAAGGTTTTTGGAAGAGTTCTCTCAAATCCTCAAGGTATGTATTTTATTCATCAGAAACTTGTGTATTTTAATGGAAATAACAAGTTTAGGGGAGGATTGTTGGGAATAAAATGATCAAAGTCAAAGAGCCTGCCAATGATGAGAAGAGCCTGCTAGTTGATTTTGAACAAGTATGAAGATGTTCTACCAGTACCTTCTGGGTAGAAGGTACTGCTGGTTGATGAAGAGCCTGCCAAGCTTATGTCAAGTCGATTAGATATTTTGTAATAGATATTTAGTTGAATTATTAGTCTTTGTACAAAGTTATACGTTATGTAGAAGTAGATTAGTCTTCTGTGGTGACAGAGGAATATTATCAGAGTTGTACATGGGTAGTTGTATTTAATTGTAGGCGCACATAATAGTCAAAGTATAGTATAATACTCTTCCACTTGACAACATGTAATAAGATATCCTTATCTTATAAAAGGATATCTTAGTCACTACTTCATGCATGCATCTTTCACAACCAATAACCAAAAACAAACTATCTCTCAAGTAACTTAGTTACTTCAAATCACAAATCCTTTACAATCAAAGATTCAAGATTACTTTGTAATCCTGGTGATATTTAGATCATCCGTATTATTTCATCAATAATATTGAATCGTTTTGTGTTAACCAAAGTTGTGTTATTTGTTCATTGCATTCTCACGTTTACTTAAACTCACCACCTTGTGTTCTTTTAAAGTGTGTTGTAGTAGATTCCGCATGCTAAACACATTCAATACATAAATATCTCTCAAACACATTACTAAGATTCATATCCCAAGTGTTTGAACTTCAAGAACAACAACGTTCCACAAGGAAAGTTTGATGGGAAATCCGATGAGGGTTTCTTTGTTGGTTATTCTTTGCACAGTAAGGCTTTTAGAGTGTACAATAAGAATACTAGGCATGTAGAGGAGAATCTGCATATAGAATTTTAGGAAAATATACCTAATGTTGCAGGTGATGGTCCAGATTGGATTCTTGATATTGATGCTCTTTAAGAATCTATGAATTATGTGCCTGTTATAGGTGCAAATACTAATAATAATGCAGGTGCTGATGAAGAATATATCTTGATGCCAATCCTGGAAGATAGTCCATTGTATGGTTCTTCTATAAAGCATGATGATATTCCATCATCAAGTGGTACAACCAAAGAGAAGGAAGTTTATGCAGACAATGAACAAACTGGTAAAGAAACAGAAGTACCAACAAGCAGTACCAATGGAGTTAGTATTGCTGAGCCAACAAATCCTAATGCTAGGCCAGATGGTCCTACTGCTGGATCAAGTTATGATACTGTTATCCCACCAGTTACTACTGCTCCACAAGTTAATGATTTTGATTTATTTGGAACTGGTCTGCACAATATGCCTCTTAACTATGAGGCTCCTTCTACTCCCCAAACAATTGTTCACATAAATCATCCACTTACCAATGTGATTGGAGATGTGCAATCTGGAGTCAAGACTAGAAGACAGATACAAGATCCAGATCATCGATCATGGTTTTCTCTGTGTTGTGTATGAAGAAAAACACCATAAAGATGAGAATGAATGTTTATTTGTCTGTTTTCTATCACAGATTGAACCCAAAAATGTACTAAAGGCATTAGAAGACTCAAGTTGGGTTGAGGCAATGCAAGAGAACTGCTTCAATTCAAGATTTAGAAGGTATGGGTCTTGGTTGATTTGCCAAAGGGTATGAAGGTTATTGGTACTAAGTGTGTGTTCAGGAACCAGAAGGATGAGAAAGGCATAGTAATAAAGAACAAAGGAAGACTTGTAGCCCAAGGATATACTCAGGAAGAGAGCATTGATTATGAGTAGGTTTTTGCTCCTGTTGCTAGATTTGAAGCAATCAGACTTTTTCTAGCTTATGCTTCATACAGGGGATTCATGGTCTATCAGATGGATGTGAAGAGTGCCTTTCTATATGGTACTATTGATGAGGAGGTCTATGTTTCTCAACCTCCAGGTTTTATTGACCCTGATCACCCTGATAAAGTCTATAAAGTGGTAAAAGCTCTCTATGGCTTGTATCAAGCTCCAAGAGCTTGGTATGGAACTCTTGCAAACTATCTGTTGAAGAATGGGTTCCATAGAGGCAAAATAGATCAAACTCTTTTTTTCAAGAAGAACAAAGGTGATATCCTGTTTGTTCCGATTTATGTGGATGATATTATCTTTGGTTCTACCAAGAAGGAAATGTGCAAAGAGTTTGAGAAGTTGATGAAAGATCAGTTTCAGATGAGCTCTATGGGTGAGCTTACCTTCTTTTTAGGATTACAAGTGAATCAGAAGCCTGAAGGGATTTTCATAAGCCAAGATAAGTATGTAGCTGAAATCCTAAGAAAGTTTTAGTTCGCAGATGTTAAAGCTGTCAGTACCCCTGTAGATAAAGACACACATTTGCTTTTGAAAGATCAAAGTGATGAAGCTGTGGATGTGCACTTATATAGATCTATGATTGGGTCATTGATGTATCTCACATCATCCAGGCCTGACAATATGTTTGCAGTATGTGCTTGTGCCAGATTCCAAGTTAATCCTAAGGTGTCTCATTTAACTGCAGTGAAGAGAATCTTTAGGTATCCAAAAGGTCAACCCAACCTAGGTCTGTGGTACCCTAAAGACTCTCCATTTGATTTGGTAGCATATTCAGACAGTGATTATGCTGGTGCTAGTTTGGATAGGAAGTCTACAACAGGTGGTTGTTAGTTCCTAGGCTGCAGGCTTATCTCTTGGAAGTGCAAAAAGCAGACTATGGTGGCCACTTCTACAACAGAAGCTGAATATGTGGCTACAGCAAGTTGTTGTGCTCAGGTTCTTTGGATTCAAAATCAGTTACTTGATTATGGGTACAATTTCTTGAATACAATAATTTACATAGACAACAGCAGTACTATGTATATCATTAAAAATCCAGTTCAACATTCAAAAACTAAACACATTGAAATTAGACATCACTTTATAAGAGATTGTGCTGAAAAGAAGTTAGTTCAAGTTGTCAAAATTCATACTGATGACAACTTTGCTAATTTATTAACCAAAGGTTTTGATGTGGGGAGGTTTCAATACTTGGTTGCAGGTATTGGAATGCTCAACCCTTAAAAGTTTAAATTTCTAAGTGTTTTGGTCTTAAAGGGATTTTGAACTGCTGGTTGTGCATTTTGTAACAGTTTGTACTGCTCATATGATTTTAATACTGTTTATCTAAAATGTTGGTTAATCTTGATATTGTCAAATACAAAATGCTTTGTTTTGTGTTTTCTTTGGTTTTTGGACTAACATTACAGGTTAAGCAAGTATTTTGGTTGAATTATGCTTTGGAATGTATGGTGGTTTGGAATTTCAAGTGTGAAAACTTGTCACACAACAAATGGTAATTGGTTCACCATGTCTAACCCACATAAGAATCAACTAGTCCAGATCAAACGATTTCTGTTAAAGACTTCTCAAATCCGTTCATGGTTGATAGTTTACCAAAAACTAGATGGTTATCAACTCGCCATATCTTAAAGTAAAGAGTTGGCTAGTCCAAAGCAAACAACTATTGGTAAAGACATATCAAATCCGTTGATAGCTGATAGTTTGCTAAACACTATAAGTTGGCAAAAATGTTTTCAAGTTCACAAGCAGTTTATACTGTCTCTTAAAATATTTTTGATAAACAGTTTGTACTGATGGTTAAAACTTGGTTTTATATTGGGTTTGTGTTCTATGATTCACCTCTCCCAGGAGGTCACACACCTGGAAGTGATGAGAACAGTCTGAAATTACAACGAATTGATGGTAACTTGTACAAATTGTCTGATAACATGGATGCTGAGTTCTTCCCAGAGTTATTTCAAGTTAAAGTTCATGTTAAAGTGATGGTGAAAATTCTTCCAAACAGGGGAGGATAAATGATGATTTGAATGATGATCTGGTGATTCAAGAAAGTCTGAAACTCAGGGGAGGAAATCATATCAAGAATTTACTCAAAGTTCATAACAGTTCATGATTCAAAGATGATTCAGATGCTGGTACTGGAGTACTGGTTGTGAAGGTTTTAAAATCGAAGATAAGTGTTTGAAAGAATTCCCCCCATCAAGAAAGTAAATGTTTAATTCAAGAAACTTATTGATTTGCACATAAATCATAAGTTTAGGGGAAGATTTTTGGGAATTAAACCAACAGTTAGTACTGCCGGTTATGAAGTTAGTACTGTCAAGCTTAAAGTTACAACTGATGAAGAATGTACTAACAGTACTAAGTAGATTAGTACTGCTACCACAAGAAAGTTAGTACTGCTTATAAGCTAAGGACAGAAGATGAAAGACGCGTGAAGATATATATAGAAAAGATGTAATGTATACCTTATTAAGTTAGATTGATACGTATAATAGTTTTTCTTGTGCAGGACTCTTTCTACTATAAAAAGAGATCCTTAGTTAGGGTTATATATATATATATATATATATATATTTGATGCGTGGTTTTGCAACCTTACAACAGGTTTTACCTCTCGAGGGATCTCAAGAGGCTTACAACCCCACCAGGCAGTGTACCTGACCGATGTAGTATAGTGTAGTGGTAAGTACGGGGGATTGATCGTTCTCCACAGGAATAGTGTTCGTTAGGTATGAAAAACTACTCTAATAGGTCTAAGGGTGAGAGAAGATTCTTTTTTGTGTTTTTATAATTTTATGAAAGCAAGTAAAATCTCGGGTTTGAAAGAGTGGGCGGAATTAGTTGCTAGTCAACTAACCCAAGTTACTACGAATTGCAAATAAAATAAAATAACAGAAAATGAAAAGGTGGTAAAACTTATATAGAGAAAATGTGTTTACTTAGATTTCCTTACTCCCTAACTATCTTTTACCGGTTGATTAGTGTGTATTAGTTGCGTGGATGACGGGTGTATTCCTTAATACCATTCGTGGGGTGGCGTACGTACTTCCCCAACTCTACAAGCTCCTACTTCACTCCTATGTCGAGCCGGCTAAGAAGCTCCTAATATGGGATCACTAGAATTCGCTTGTGCATTAAATACAACCATAAAAACCTTTAGTACGCATTGGTTCATGTTTCTTAAGACGTTCAAGCAAGTTACCGAATAGGAAGTTAGCCAGTTTTCTTAAGCCTAACATAGATGAACAATCATCCAATACAACTAATAACACACTAATAACCAATAATCAATAGCTAGGTTTCATTAGATCTAAGCCAACACAAGATAAATCTAGCCTAGCATGTTAAACAAAAGACAAGAACAAGATAGAATCAAACAACACATAGACATATTGAATGATTAATTGATAACTTATCTTCAATGTAACATGGAAGATCTCAAGGCAAAAAGCCTTGAAAGAGCTGCTAAAATCGTCTTAGGGTTTTTACACACAAAGTTCCCCAATAAGTTCCACACTTATGACAAAAAATTGCAAAACTATATATAGACTTTCATATCTGACGGCGTCACGTTATGGAGTGTGACGCCGTCACCTCGCCGCTTTTAGGGTTCCCGGATGGCCTTCTTGACGCCGTCCCTCTTTAGCTCTCCAAAATCCGTTCTGGCTTATCAAGGCTTGACGCCGTCAGGATTAGGCGTGACGCCGTCCCTCTTTAAATTAAGCCGTGATGACCTTGATCAGATTAAAGGGTGACGCCGTCAGAATTCCCATGCAAATTTCTCTGGCTTATCATGAGTAATTTTCACATCCACCTTTTTCTTGCCAAGCCATGACGCCGTCTGGGGACATTTCTGACGCCGTCAAAGGCACTTTTCAGCCGATTTTGAGACTTTGTCGTTTTCTTCACTTTTATGCTCCAAAAACGTCCAAAATGCTTCCTTTTCCAGATTTCTTCTCCAAAGTACCTAAAATGACAAAAGGAACGATTTAAGGCAATATTTGATCAAATAAATACGATTTGGGGCTTAAATGACCCCTTAAAAGCGGTACACTTTTTGCTTCATCAAATACCCTTACACTTGAGATTTGCTTGTCCTCAAGCAAATGCGCTTTTATTCTAATCAAAATACAAGTTAGGGGTCATTTAACACTAATATAAAACTAATTACAACAAATAGTCGTTCCACTTTAATCATAATAAGCACGGAGATTACAAACTAGCACCTCACAAGTAGTGTTTAGATACTCACATCTCTCAAGTGTCATCAAAATAAATCTCATAAATGAAAACGGATAATATCTCTCACTACCTGTCATAGCAAATAGATTACCATAGGCTTGGGAAAGGATCGAAAACCTCCTCCACTAGGCGTAAGCACCTAAGATAAATTATCAAAGAGGGCTTTTAAACGGGTTTATAACGTTAGGTGTAGGGAAAAGGAAAACACGGTTTTGTTGGATAAAGGATATTTTACTGGTGGCGAGTTAAAGATCTTGATTAATTACATGTACTATACAATGTTGCTAAGCCAAGACTCGACTCAATTTTAAACTAATTAAAGAAAATAGCAAAAACATAAAATAAACATAAAATGAAACGGGATGGTAGTCCGTATGTTTTTTCTATTTTTCTTTTTCTCATTTTTTTTTTCTTGATTTTTCGATTTTTTTTTTTTTTTTTTTTTTTTTTTTTTTTTTTTTTTTTTTTTTTTTTTTTCATACACTCTTGCCCTACCATCCAAAATAATACATCATAGGGGCGTTGCATCCCCTTACACTTGAACTTTTACATAACTTTACAAATAACTATTCTAATGACTCGAATTAAGATAATTAAAACACTTGGAGTACTTTTTAAAAATATTTAGCACATATGGGGGTAATAAATGATGTTCTTCCCCATTACTCCATTACACTAGTACTTTACCCATGAGTCCCAATCGTCCCAAAACAATATGTACAAGGATATGACTCGACTTAGCAACCATGTAATCAATTAGATAATTAACTTGGGTTTAAACAAATGTTGTAACAATAATGCACTAAAAATGAGTGCATACAAGGTAGGCTAAGGCGATTTGGGTGTACATTTTAGTGGGGTGTAACAAATTCTTCCTTTAAGTAAAATGCTTAAAGGTTGAAACAAAAATATAGGCTCTGAGGGGTGTACTAGGGGTATCGTGTACTAAAAATGAGTACAACGCAAAGGGTGTGGGAGAATTACTTGACCAATGTAGCCAAAGTAATTATAACAAAAACACAGGTGTAAAATAATGGGTTAATCCTAATGCCTCTTATCATGTAGTAAATCTAACTACACGAATGTAGTCTCACTTGTGGCCTCGGAATGGTCCTAACGCAAGTTCTAGAATCTAAGTGCTACTGGTACACACATCATAGCATAAATGCTTTTCCTACCAATTCTAGGGGCGAACCTCACATATTTGGGGGTGGAAAATTTTTTAGTGGTACGGTTTTTGTGCTAGTCATATAACTCCTATCCTTGAGACGCTCATTAAGATCAAAGTTTCACTCCTAAATGTTGTAAAAAATTTTAAATTTGGCACTAAAATTACCCTAACAGGTATTTATCTCAGTTTTATTACACATCTACCATTAAACAAACAAAAATCAAGCGTAATAGCATTTTCTAATCGTACTTTTGCCCCCCCTTACACTTAAGATGAACATTGTCCCCAATGTTCAAATAACAAGATGTAAAAGCATAAAGTAAAAGAATGAAATCAAATACTCCCCTGATTCGCTCGGTGGATAATGAAGTAACATGGTTAGATCTTCTTCCAAGGTAATGTTGAAGCTCCATGACTAATGCATCGCCATAAGCTTGATCCAACAAACATTTCCTTGTCCAAAATAACCTGTTAAACCTGAGAAAACAAACACGAAAACCTGCATAACATCGGCGGGATAAATCTATATAAGGATATAATGCTTGTAGAATGATTATTTTGCAGATTCCTGGAGTTTATAAGTTAGAGATTTAATAAAAACTTTTTATGATTCCGGTAGAAAAACAAAACTTTCAAAAATTTCAGAAAATTAAAACCTGACGCCGTCAGGTTGTAAGGCCTGACGCCGTCAGAAATGATCTGACAGAATTCTCATGTTAAGTTTCCGGAAAATTTCTGGAAAAACCTATACCTTACTTCCTGGAATTCCTGCAAAACATCATTATGACTCGATACAAGCATTTGACTCAAACAATTACTAATATGTATGTTAATTTAATATTGTTATGATTCATGTTCATTTGTTCTAATAAACCGATTTGGATTTCCCTTACACTTATCTTTTGCAAAATACCTTTATATGTAGTTAAGACGAAGTTAAAAACAAGATAAAACATTTTCATAATTTAGTTTCGAACATGAATCAATAATAATAAAAATTAAACATACATACGGAAGCAAATAAAATCAAACAAACAAACAAAACAAACAAACAAAGCAAATAAAGCTTGGGTTGCCTCCCAAGAAGCGCTTGTTTTTGTTCGAGTCACGAGCCTGACTCTACCCTTATTTAACGGATAAATGAGAGGTTTTTCCTACACTTAGGATTAAGTGCGGGTGATAGTAGCGATACACACCATCTTGGTGGATGTATGCCGCGTGAGGAAAGAGTGGTGGATGAATTATATACTCAAAGGGGTGTGCTCCTTTCATCATAACCTTACCTAGTTCACTTTGGTCAATGGGTGAATTAAAGTTTTCTCCTAAAAAGGGATCATCTTCTATCAACTTCGAGAGATTCCTAGTTGGGAATCCATCTTGACCTAATAAACCCGGTTTTAAACCCATAATATTTCTTGTGATCAATCATGAATGGGTGATGTAAGTATGTAAGGTCATGGTTCACTCCTATATTAGCTTCCACTCCACATGGCCTAGAGTCTACTACCTTAATCTTAGCATTACCGGACTACATGGTTTGATGGGTGGATCGGGACCTTTTTTAATTCCTAAATTTTCATCCAAGGATGGAAGATTAGGTAACGGTTTTGGTTGAGGCTCCAGCTCATCAAAACTAGGAACTTCCATAGGACTAAAAGAAAGGTTGTGATCACTAAAAGCATTCAAACCTATTTCTTCTAGTTGTGTTTGGTCCAAGGGCTCTACCTCTATTGGGGTTCCTATAGTCTCCTCAACTTCTTCCGGGTAAGTCACGGGCGGTGTGTTAACCTCAAATGATGGTAGGATTTGTGGGGTATTTAGTGGTCTTGCATTTCTAACCTCATTCTCCATAGTATCTAAATCACCTATATGTTCATCATGTGTTTTGGTAGGATCTAACCCAAACACATTCCTAAGTATCTCAAATCCTTCTCTAGCCATTTGAAATTCTAAGTTCGATTCATAGTAATATTCAACTTGATTACTATGTTCCAATTGCCTAAAGGATTCCTCATGCGTGTCATATGTTTTGGTGAAATCTATCCCACTCATGCAACTAGGTAGTTCAACACTAACCATCTCACAATCTTGGTCCAATTCAAGGTCCATGTTCTTAAAAACTAGGTCTTCTTGCTCATGGTACCTATAGTCGGATAAATCCTCCTCATTTGTTTCCTCAAGTTGTGATGCATATAAACCCATCAATTCATTCAACTTATGGTTCACGGTTAGGAAGCTCTCCTCAAATTTTTTCCAAAGGGTTTCACTAAAAGGAGTTGATCCTAACAATGATTGTTTAATAAAAGCCGCACATGCACATAATTCATCAAACCTATCAAACTTTACACCCATCTCCTCTTGTATATATCTAAGATCACTTAAAAATTCATTGAAACAACAGGAAGCAAATCTATCCGTGTAAAGTAATTGTTCCTCTATTGTTAATGATCTAAATGGAATTTCATCCGCCATGGTGACAAAAGAAAATGGTTTTACAAACAAAGGGCACAAAGAAAAAGATAGACTAAAGAAATCTAATAAAAAGAAAATAAATATCTCACTCGATAGGAATCAAGTGAGTAGACCTAATAAAATAAAAATTCAACCTAAACAATAACTATTCCCCGGCAGCGGCGCCAAAAACTTGATGCGTGGTTTTGCAACCTTACAACAGGTTTTACCTCTCGAGGGATCTCAAGAGGCTTACAACCCCACCAGGCAGTGTACCTGACCGATGTAGTATAGTGTAGTGGTAAGTACGGGGGATTGATCGTTCTCCACAGGGAATAGTGTTCGTTAGGTATGAAAAACTACTCTAATAGGTCTAAGGGTGAGAGAAGATTCTTTTTTGTGTTTTTATAATTTTATGAAAGCAAGTAAAATCTCGGGTTTGAAAGAGGTGGGCGAATTAGTTGCTAGTCAACTAACCCAAGTTACTACGAATTGCAAATAAAATAAAATAACAGAAAATGAAAAGGTGGTAAAACTTATATAGAGAGAAATGTGTTTACTTAGATTTCCTTACTCCCTAACTATCTTTTACCGGTTGATTAGTGTGTATTAGTTGCGTGGATGACGGGTGTATTCCTTAATACCATTCGTGGGGTGGCGTACGTACTTCCCCAACTCTACAAGCTCCTACTTCACTCCTATGTCGAGCCGGCTAAGAAGCTCCTAACATGGGATCACTAGAATTCACTTGTGCATTAAATACAACCATAAAAACCTTTAGTACGCATTGGTTCATGTTTCTTAAGACGTTCAAGCAAGTTACCGAATAGGAAGTTAGCCAGTTTTCTTAAGCCTAACATAGATGAACAATCATCCAATACAACTAATAACACACTAATAACCAATAATCAATAGCTAGGTTTCATTAGATCTAAGCCAACACAAGATAAATCTAGCCTAGCATGTTAAACAAAAGACAAGAACAAGATAGAATCAAACAACACATAGACATATTGAATGATTAATTGATAACTTATCTTCAATGTAACATGGAAGATCTCAAGGCAAAAAGCCTTGAAAGAGCTGCTAAAATCGTCTTAGGGTTTTTACACACAAAGTTCCCCAATAAGTTCCACACTTATGACAAAAAATTGCAAAACTATATATAGACTTTCAGATCTGACGGCGTCACGTTATGGAGTGTGACGCCGTCACCTCGCCGCTTTTAGGGTTCCCGGATGGCCTTCTTGACGCCGTCCCTCTTTAGCTCTCCAAAATCCGTTCTGGCTTATCAAGGCTTGACGCCGTCAGGATTAGGCGTGACGCCGTCCCTCTTTAAATTAAGCCGTGACGACCTTGATCAGATTAAAGGGTGACGCCGTTAGAATTCCCATGCAAATTTCTCTGGCTTATCATGAGTAATTTTCACATCCACCTTTTTCTTGCCAAGCCATGACGCCGTCTGGGGACATTTCTGACGCCGTCAAAGGCACTTTTCAGCCGATTTTGAGACTTTGTCGTTTTCTTCACTTTTATGCTCCAAAAACGTCCAAAATGCTTCCTTTTCCAGATTTCTTCTCCAAAGTACCTAAAATGACAAAAGGAACGATTTAGGGCAATATTTGATCAAATAAATACGATTTAGGGCTTAAATGACCCCTTAAAAGCGGTACACTTTTCGCTTCATCATATATATATATATATATATATATATATATATATATATATATATATATATATATATATATATATACGCGCATGACATCATCAAATGCAGGATTGCCCAGTAATGCCATGTCATAATGCCAACCTAATCAATATTTGATTAAAATTTGCCACGTAAGCATACTTAAATAATTCATAAAATCCGGATTTTAAAAATGGCCATAGTAAGATTCGAACCTACATGTTTAGGTTGCAATGCAAACGTCCCAACCAATGGAGCCAAGCCATTGATTGTGATTAAGATTGGAAAACAAAATAAATATACATATGCAACCACATGGATTCAGTGAGTGTGGTAACGTACTCAACTATTTTAATTTTATTGTGTCTTCAAGAATCGAAATTAGACAATATAACATTTATTAGTTATGTTAGGGATAGTCACTCGGTTTATCTTATGTAGTTTCATAGTTTAGTCCAAAAGCAATATAATCATGAATACAATACATGAATTCAAGTATCATGAGGGCCAAGTTCAATGGATAGATTTTCATCCACACGAGTTCTTAATGGCTATAGGTTGGAACTTATTCTGCAATGATATGTTTTTACTGCTCAACGTTGTTAGTATTGTTTTTTCGCCGAGTGAATCATAAATTTGATCTGCCTTTGGTATTTCCTTCATCGATAGCATGAGTTTATGATGTCAATGAACATGATATTATGCTACCCATGTTAATATACTGAGTATATGACTTATGTGAAATATAATTATCTTTGTTTGCATTTCTACTATCTGACAGGTTCTGCTGATAAAACCGTTAAATTTTGGGACCTTGAGACTTTGGAACTCATAGGTTCTGTTGGTCCAGAGGTAGTATATCATGGGCTCTATTTGTCTAAACCATTTGCTCATTTAATTCAACCTTTTCTTCCATTTTGTAGGTCCCATTCCAACTCTAAATGAATGTGTATATATGGGACCTAAATAGTCGAGATGACAAATAGTCTTACTTTTTGTTGTTACAATGCAGACCAGTGGAGTACATTGTATGACATTCAACCCCGATGGGAGAACCCTTCTATGTGGTTTGCACGAGAGTCTTAAGGTAGGTTCTTCTTATATACATATTTCCATTACATAATGACATAATGTTGCATATACCATATATGTTTAATATACCCACTGTATCTGTTTCAGGTGTACTCATGGGAACCGATCAGAACCCATGATGCAGTAGATGTAGGCTGGTCAAAATTATCAGATCTTAACATGCATGAAGGGAAACTTCTTGGTTGTTCTTACAATCAGAGCTGTGTCGAAGTTTGGGTTGTAGATATATCAGTAATAGTTAATTCTACAAATTATCAGCTTGGCTATTGCGTATTATATATCTTTTCTTATTTCATACTGATTTCATGCAGAGAATTGAACCGTACAGTGTTCCCAAGTTAAATGGTCATAAAGAGCAAATATCTAACTCAAGTGGAAGTCTATCAGTTTTGACCGAGAATACCACACAAACCAGTTTGAATCGGATATCTGTTCCACAAAGTTCAGAGCAATCGTGAAGGAAATAAAATCTTTCGGGAGGCTTCAATTACTCAAAACTCGGAATAGAACAATAAAGATTCCAAGACAGTTTCATGTACGCATTTTCTTATCTAGCTTGCTATCTTATTTTATGTTCCATTATTATTATTATTATTATTATTATTATTATTATTATTATTATTATTATTATTATTATTATTATTATTATTATTATTATTATTATTATTATTATTATTTTAAATTAAAAGGAAAATTTTCATTAAACATAATAAATATTACATAAAGTTGGATGGGAGTCTAGACACAAGTTGTGCTCCCACTCCTTTCTAAATACAGAAACTAACTCTATGAAAGATAAAAACACCACTTTTAGCATTATTTGAGTGACTAATGGCAATAGACTTAATACGTGAAAGTGTGTCCAAAGCCTCTGTATCGAATTCCCCGAACGTAGAAAAAGCAAAAGGTACGAACTTGTATCCATTGTCCTCACATTTGGATGCATACTTTCTATTTTTCTTCTCCACAACATTGTGCAAGGCTACCCCAGGAGCCCATGAAGTCGCCCCACTACCAGCAAATGGAGAGATGCCAGTCACATCCAAGCATGCATCTTTACCTTGAAGCCAATTAAATAATAACAAGTCTGCAGGTCGTAGCTCCTTCCCATCCTCCAAAAGGAACCCCATAGGAGCCTCCTTACGCACCATGATCCCAACCTTAGAGCATATATCAACAAGAATATCACGCACCATATTGTACCTAAACTTCACACCCACTTCACTGGAGCAGTGGACCGCATGATCTCCCCATATGTCCATACGATGCACATTACAACTTGGGCAAAGGCTACCTTCAGAGAACATAGGTACGGTAAGCCTATAACACAACACAGATCGGAATTGGCGATGGTTCATCCTCTGCCCCAAGCCGTCAATAGGGATGGTGAAAAGAAAATCTTGTGCATGTGGGGCGCGTATACAACTGAGAACAGCGACCTGTCTTGGACTTAGCGAGTACTTGGAAACAAGGTCTTTCTCAATGACACCAAAGTAACACTTTGCCAAGGTTTTCATCATTTGGGGGCAGAAGCGTCATTGGTGACAGCGAGAGCGTCTATGTTACAAGTATTGTTGAAAGCATCAAGAGCATATTGAAAAGAAGGACCATAGGAGACATTACCAGATTTAGTCAGTATCTTGTCTTGTAGATCACTCGTTTGCATCCGAGAGGCGAGAAAAGCATACTGGATAATGTCACCCGCTGAAAGGGCACCAAGACCACCCAACTTGATTGGAAGAGTGGCAAGCCACCACTGCCAATCACCAAACCCCGACCCTGAGGCGGTGACAATCATCTCCAAGGAAGTGCGTAACGATTGATCGAATAGAACCTGGGCCTCCTGTAAATACAAAGGGGAGCATGTCCTCAAAGCATAAGATAATTTTGCAACCCCGGCACAACTGCGAAGAAGAAGGAGCTCACATTGGGGATCATGAAGTTTGTGGATTGCCTCCATTAGGGTGATGGTTTTAGAAACCCATTTCAAAGCCAAATCCCGACAAAAACTATCATCCAAACTGACTGAACCACCAAGAAGTTTGACACCAGTGATCGAGCGAGAGATATTTATAGGAAAAACACCCTCTACCCTACTTCGAGGATCCTCCATGTAACACCCCAACCCGACAAGGGTAAAGATGTCACACTAATGGTTTCATATCAGATCAAAACAAAGCATACATTTACAGTAATACAAGGGTTACAAATGAAATACTGAATACACAAGGTTACAAAGGGAAATTTCAATAACTACTAAGTCTAAATATAATGTCTTCTAATCATTGCTAATCCATAATAGCTATCAAAGTCTTCTAAGTCCGAGGTTCTCTCCACTCATAACCCAGCTTCCATCTAAAAACCTGCCGCACACGAAAAGAAAACGTGCGGCTGAGCTTAAAAAGCCCAGTGAACAGATATATAATAAACGGAAACAAAAGCAAACGGAAATGAACAGATACATCATAATGAATGAGATATAGGAAAAGGTATAAAGAGTAAAGGTTTAGGACAGTAATCCACCACGAGCCCAGAATCATATCATATCATATCATATCATATCTTCATAATCATATAGAGGGGAGACCTCTCAGATAATCAGATAATATGAGGGGTGTCCTCATTCTTCAAATGGAGTAGCTAGCTCCCAAATTTTTGTGAAAGAAGTGGATTGCACCCATCCTCAGTCACCATATCAAAACATACCAAAGCATATCATATCAGAACATATCTAGGATGCATCCATTCGCCCCCCAAACAAATCATATTGGCCATAACAAATCATAAAGCGCGCATATCATATCATAATGGGGACGGTGTAACCAAATCACTAGGGCTACACACTAGTCATGCCATTGGTGCATCAATGACATGGCCATGTTACCTTCATGGCTAGGGAACATATTTTGGCTCGTAGTATCAAACTGGGGTCAAAGGTCAAAGGTTCATATCAAAGCAAAGGTTCATATGGTCATAATCATAGTCCAAATCTCAAGGATCATATCAAAGGTTCATATGTCAAAGTTCAAATGCCAAAGGTTCATATAAGAGGTTCGGAAATCAAAGGTTCATATCAATGTGTAGGGAACATAGCAATGGTATAGGGAAACCCTAATACGAATCAAATCAAAAGAGACGAAGGCACCTTACTGAGAAGGGCAGAATATCTGTACCTTATTCGATAGCAAAAACAAACCAAAGACAGATCACAAGACACCGGGTCACTCCCGCTTCACGGAACCTATACGAATTAATAATCAAGTATTACTTTAAGTTCATATGAATTAGGTTACTCTTTTTAGTATGCTTTCCATTTTTAGAAACTTTCTATTTTTGGTAACTTTCTATTTTTAGTAACTTTCCATATTTAGTAACTTTTAACACGATTCCCCAATTTAATTTATGTTCGGTTTTGGGTTCGGGATTATCAAATAGTGTATCACGTTCACACACAAGTCAACACGCCACTAACATATCATCCATAACATAAGAACAAGCATAGGCATCAAGTATTACAAGAACACACTTAGAACATAGAGATATCTATTGAACACTCGTTGACAGATTTTATCAAAAATTTAAGCCCACTTAACGAATTTTGCAAACGTACTAGAGGCCCAAACTAAAAATCCACAAAATTACCACAGTAGCCCATATGTCTTAGGAGTCTCCTGGAATTTTTCCAGATTTTTTTATCAATGTTAAGATCCTTTGCAAAATCGTTCAAGTCAATATGTTCAGATTCCTAACTGCAGTTACACATAAAAAGTATGCACCTAAAAACCTAACCAAATGACCTCATAAAAATCTACAAAAATTCCAGGAAGTAGTAAACATATGAAATATGAGTCCTGTAAAATTGTGGCCTCTAACTCATTATGGTTTGGAAACTAAAAATCGCAGAAACTGACTGAAAATCAACTCAGCAAACATATCTTAACACACGAATACTCTAAATTCAGAAAAACATTCATAACTCACTCAAATTCGTTCAAATCTTTTGGAAAACTTTCATGGGACTCTAAACTAAGTTTAAAAACCAAAAGTCCAGACCTAGACATCATTTAAACTCATCCCATGAACTATACAAATTCGTCATGTAAAACAGTCCCTAACATAAATCCATATTATACCACATTAAACATCATATTAGTTACCAATTCTTACACATAAGCCTACACCACTTACCCATAACTTATTTAGGCTTCAAATTAACATGTTTATGAATTCACACCCACAAGATTAACCACCAATTTCAGTACATGCAACTACAATATTCCAAAAACCGTTTTCATAAACAAAACCCTAATTCCATTTTAAGACTAACTATATACATAAGGTTTCATATCTTTATGCTATTCATAAATACTCATTTTATCCAGATTTTTAGGGTCTAATTAGAGGTGTCTCAAGTAAATTTAAAGGCTAGATCAAAACACACAACATAGGATCGATTAACACATACATTAATGAGTCAAATTACAAGAGTCTTGCATGTTAAACTTTATGATTCATGTAATATCCTTAATGATTAACGAGTAGCAATTCAATATGTGTATTTTACATGTTACCCATTTGGTTTTGTATAGATTTTACACGAATTAACCTACCTTGATGGTGTCAACAGAAAAATTAAAGAACAAAGGAATACCTTATGGTTTTTAAACGAGATCAAAGAAGAGAAGGAAGACAAAACCCTCCAATATACCTGAATTATAGTAGCACTTCAACACCTTTTTGCCCTAGATGATCAATGGTATGAACCCTAATTTTTTTTTTTGATGTGTCGACAATTTTGAGGAGGAGGGAAATAAAAAGAACCGGCCCCCCTTTTTTTTTTTTTTTTTTTTTTTTTATAAGAAGGAGCGTATATAATTTTGGAATGGATCAATCTTATGATTTAATTGGAGTATTTTGGGCTAATATAAAGAGCCATTAATTTGATTAATTTGAAAATCTTGTACAATGGTCATATGTTAGACGTGTAAAACTAGGGAAGTTTCTTGACTTGTACAATATGATATGTCATACTTAAGTTGTATAAGTTTTAATTTGTGATTTAATTAATAGTGTATAGTTTTAAATTCCAAATACTTAATATCAAACTTAGGTTAAAATTTAAATTGTCAAATAAATCGTGATTTCAGATTTTTGGGTTTTACAACTCTTCCCCTCTAAAAAAAAAAATTTTCGTCCTCGAAAATTGAAGTGAAACGAAATGGAATACCAACGGACCGTGAACAGAAATGTGAATGACTTGTTTCTCATGACTCTATCTTGTTGATCTAAATAGCTTCGGCTTCCTCCGAAAAGACGTGTCACACTGAATCCAGATCAAAAGAATAATATACCAAACGTAACAGATGATAATCGTATTCTCTCCAAAGAGATACAGGGAATACGTTGGATTTGACGGATATATCGTCTGTGGAATTTGATTAGGCAATTCAGATGAGAACGTACCGAATCGCAGAAATATAAGGTTGATAAATATGCTTAACTCTTCAAATTTTCAAATAGTCTTGTCTTCAATATAACCTTTCAAAGGTATTCTCATAAACAGACAGGTCTTGTTTTCTCTAAATCCAAAATCTCATATCTTAATTCATAATAGATCATCATGAACAGATTCATCGAATGTGAGACGTATATATAGCAAAACATAGGTGCGCTCCTTCATAGTAACAGATCGGATCCATACAGACAGAAAGCATGTCGTTAGATGTCATCGAATAGCGGAAAGCTCTATAACAGAACTTAAGATTCTTATCGGAAGTGCAGAGGTCGGCAAACACGCGCCTAGAATCCAAACGTATCAAATTAAAGACAGCAGACCAATCGTATAGGTAGAATGAATCTAAAGTCTCACTAAACGCGGATGATCTCAAACAGATATCATAAATTCTAAGGCTTCTAAGGCACTTCTCGAAATATCCTATGCCCACAACGAGTGCACGTTATATGATGTAAGTATTATCACGCTGGCCAGACGTCATAATACTGGCATCATATAAATATGCCCTCACGATGGTCATACTTTATCTCAAGTCGTGAGCAACACAACTTATCTAAATCCACCTAGTCCACCTACAGTCTCAAAGTCACCAGAATCAAACATCATAACTAAGAGAACGAAATTACTCGAAGAGTAACGGAAATCCGAAAATGTCCATCAGAATTCAGGTACGTCGTTAATAGCGTCAATACTTCATAACTCACCGAAATCCACTCAGCCAATAAGTGGTTACTTCAACATCCGCCCTTTCTGAAACATAAATCACAAGGTTCCTTCCATAATTCATCAAAATTCCACACAACTCGTTACTCAACAAATGCAGAGTGACATAGGACGAAATTACTAACAGAGAAACCCAAATTATTCAAAGGACTTCATTATCAGGTAACGGAATTTAAGTAGGTTGAGGGAAAAACGAATTACGTTATCGATAGCTTCATCATTCACAGAATCACCTCGTCTAAATGCAAGTGTCCACTTCAAAATTCGTCAATTCAAATACTAAATTTCAAAATTTCTTCCAAGTTGGAGTGGTTCATTTATGTTTGTCCATCTTATCTCATGGTGAAAAGGAAATTACAAACTTGAGTCTGATTCCTCAAGCCTTCAGCAACTCTCCTTGGTATGGTGATGTCGTAACGGCAGTCTCTGACACGATCATCGTGCATCCCTCCATCCGCAAGTCTGCTTCTGCTCTCAATTCATCTTAGTACAACTAAAATGAATAGGGAAGCAAGACCGCGCATCCTCGACAGGTCTTCCAGCATAGCTCCTGGTATGTGTTGAACGATTCGCCTCTTACGATCTGGTTGTCTTGATGCCCGAGTTGCAATCTTCACGTGTTGCATGATGTGTAGTCGAGTACTATCCAGTTCCGCTCTTCTTCTTAGGTGCTTCTTCTAAGGTACACTTGTCGCAACCATCTTCTACTATTCTCCCACCCGGTTTCTAACGCTGATAATTGTCTTCGATCTTGATCCTTTCTGTGTGAAACTCTGTCTTCACATTATATAGGTTAGTGTTGCCTACTAAGAGCTCTGAACGTCAACCGAATTTCTCTTCCAGAACAAAGGGTCATCCTGCCAATAATCTCTATGTTCTTCTCTCGTTTCTGAACATAACATAATGTCATACTATGACAATTTGTCCAAAACACGCGACAACATGATTATTCTAGCCAACACTATTGGTATCATTCAAACTCATAAGGTTATAACGAGTGCAAGGACAGTCTCTGAAATCATTTAGGGAAAACTTTCACATACACTTCATGTCACCTTCCTTCTTCTTCAAAAAATAAAACTAAAAATACTTCACAGAGGTTACTCTCGGTTAGTTAGCCCCCTTCTTAGAAGTTCTTGTGGTTGCTTCTACAGCCCTTCAAATCTAAAACGATGCAACCAGATACGAAGTTTCAAAAGAAAGACCAAATCAATTATCGATACTCGGAAACAGATAATGATTACTGATAGTGGTACGGTTAAGTTTACAATAGTCGATACGTCGTCACATACTTCTTTCTTTCTTCTTCATAAACCAACAAGAGCATCCAAAAAGAATCACTGAGGTGAACAAAATCATAATTCATCAGCTCCTTTCATCTCTCAACTTCTATGGCACCATGGTTTCTTTAACTGAGACCAGTTCAATGCTCATTCTACTTCCCAAGTCGGAAGGAGTACGAAAGGTTCATCAGAGAATACCGGAAAATCTTCGTACAATGAAATATTTTCAAATGACAGAACTTTCCAAGGGTGGATAATAATGGTTTTCAGGAAAACTTGATAATCATAAGAGTTCAGGATTAGTGCTTCCATAGAGGCAGGAATTTTAGCAGATTCAAGTGTAGAGAGTCTTCATAACGAAATAGGGTAAAGCAGATTGTTAAAGGTAACATTTCAGATACGGTAGTCCATGGTAGCTTCACAAGTAGCCACCCAAACCATAACTAAAAGACTGTACAATCAGACATATCAAGGTCAAAAGATTCATAGAACGAATACGGTCGTCAAATCAGACAGATAGTTCATATATCAGAATCAAGTACGTGGTTCAACAAAAAGTGTTGAGATGTATAAACGAACGGTTCAAGGTGTGGGGGTTTGTTTAGCTTCTTAGCATAAGTAGCGGTAGGGTGTGTATCATTGGTGGTACGAACATAGTATAATTGTCAAAAGTAAGACGTATAGGATATCAGTTGTCAACATCATGTTCATTTAACAAATCCATACTAAGATATTGTTTTCATCATATCCTTCCAAAGGAAATGATTGGCAACCAAAGTTCATCATTTGAAGGGAGGGAACAACTCTCCATATATTCATGGCTAATAATTACTAGAGTTCTCATAGGAGTAGCAATGGATCAAGTAGAACTGAGTAGTATCAGATGATACATTTCATATCCGGCATGAGTAATGAATTCATAGAATGTGTCAAACACATTATGGTTGAATGACCTTCGGTATGGTCGGAGAGGTATCAAATTGTTTATCAAACAAATCGAAGATGGAGATCAGAATCAGGAAGTAAAACTTAAATGGTGTAAGGTATCCATGTAGTTCCCGAGGTATTCCAAACTTACTTGGTTACTAAACTTAGGTTGCAAAACTTTTTAGCTTCTGAAACAAATGTTCTTATAAGGCATAGCTAAAGGCAGAGGCACGAATCAGAGTGATGCGGAAGCAATGCTACTTACATAGATGTCCTAGTCTACCCATTCCTCACCGGTTATAACTTACGTTCCTATGGGGTAATCCTAAAGCAAATTCTCAAAGGTTGTCTTATGAGCGCCTACAGTGGAAACTTAATGGTCCAAACTTCACAGGTCAAGGTTTGATGTACTACAAGTCGTAGCCTGTCTCTCTGATACCATAATTGTAACACCCCAACCCGACAAGGGTAAAGATGTCACACTAATGGTTTCATATCAGATCAAAACAAAACATACATTTACGGTAATACAAGGGTTACAAATGAAATACTGAATACACAAGGTTACAAAGGGAAATTTCAATAACTACTAAGTCTAAATATAATGTCTTCTAATCATTGCTAATCCATAATAGCTATCAAAGTCTTCTAAGTCCGAGGTTCTCTCCACTCATAACCCAGCTTCCATCTAAAAACCTGCCGCACACGAAAAGAAAACGTGCGGCTGAGCTTAAAAAGCCCAGTGAACAGATATATAATAAACGGAAACAAAAGCAAACGGAAATGAACAGATACATCATAATGAATGAGATATAGGAAAAGGTATAAAGAGTAAAGGTTTAGGACAGTAATCCACCACGAGCCCAGAATCATATCATATCATATCTTCATAATCATATAGAGGGGAGACCTCTCAGATAATCAGATAATATGAGGGGTGTCCTCATTCTTCAAATGGAGTAGCTAGCTCCCAAATTTTTGTGAAAGACGTGGATTGCACCCATCATCAGTCACCAAATCAAATCATATCATATCATATCATATCAGAACAAATCTAGGATGCATCCATACGCCCCCCAAACAAATCATATTGGCCATAACAAATCATAAAGCGCGCATATCATATCATAATGGGGACGGTGTAACCAAATCACTAGGGCTACACACTAGTCATGCCATTGGTGCATCAATGACACGGCCATGTTACCTTCATGGCTAGGGAACATATTTTGGCTCGTAGTATCAAACTGGGGTCAAAGGTCAAAGGTTCATATCAAAGCAAAGGTTCATATGGTCATAATCATAGTCCAAATCTCAAGGATCATATCAAAGGTTCATATGTCAAAGTTCAAATGCCAAAGGTTCATATAAGAGGTTCGGAAATCAAAGGTTCATATCAATGTGTAGGGAACATAGCAATGGTATAGGGAAACCTTAATACGAATCAAATCAAAAGAGACGAAGGCACCTTACTGAGAAGGGCAGAATATCTGTACCTTATTCGATAGCAAAAACAAACCAAAGACAGATCACAAGACACCGGGTCACTCCCGCTTCACGGAACCTATACGAATTAATAATCAAGTATTACTTTAAGTTCATATGAATTAGGTTACTCTTTTTAGTATGCTTTCCATTTTTAGAAACTTTCTATTTTTGGTAACTTTCTATTTTTAGTAACTTTCCATATTTAGTAACTTTTAACACGATTCCCCAATTTAATTTATGTTCGGTTTTGGGTTCGGGATTATCAAATAGTGTATCACGTTCACACACAAGTCAAAACGCCACTAACATATCATCCATAACATAAGAACAATCATAGGCATCAAGTATTACAAGAACACACTTAGAACATAGAGATATCTATTGAACACTCGTTGACAGATTTTATCAAAAATTTAAGCCCACTTAACGAATTTTGAAAACGTACTAGAGTCCCAAACTAAAAATCCACAAAATTAACACAGTAGCCCATATGTCTTAGGAGTCTCCTGGAATTTTTCCAGATTTTTTTATCAATGTTAAGACCCTTTGCAAAATCGTTCAAGTCAATATGTTCAGATTCCTAACTGCAGTTACACATAAAAAGTATGCACCTAAAAACCTAACCAAATGACCTCATAAAAATCTACAAAAATTCCAGGAAGTAGTAAACATATGAAATATGAGTCCTGTAAAATTGTGGCCTCTAACTCATTATGGTTTGGAAACTAAAAATCGCAGAAACTGACTGAAAATCAACTCAGCAAACATATCTTAACACACGAATACTCTAAATTCAGAAAAACATTCATAACTCACTCAAATTCGTTCAAATCTTTTGGAAAACTTTCATGGGACTCTAAACTAAGTTTAAAAACCAAAAGTCCAGACCTAGACATCATTTAAACTCATCCCATGAACTATACAAATTCGTCATGTAAAACAGTCCCTAACATAAATCCATATTATACCACATTAAACATCATATTAGTTACCAATTCTTACACATAAGCCTACACCACTTACCCATAACTTATTTAGGCTTCAAATTAACATGTTTATGAATTCACACCCACAAGATTAACCACCAATTTCAGTACATGCAACTACAATATTCCAAAAACCGTTTTCATAAACAAAACCCTAATTCCATTTTAAGACTAACTATATACATAAGGTTTCATATCTTTATGCTATTCATAAATACTCATTTTATCCAGATTTTTAGGGTCTAATTAGAGGTGTCTCAAGTAAATTTAAAGGCTAGATCAAAACACACAACATAGGATCGATTAACACATACATTAATGAGTCAAATTACAAGAGTCTTGCATGTTAAACTTTATGATTCATGTAATATCCTTAATGATTAACGAGTAGCAATTCAATATGTGTATTTTACATGTTACCCATTTGGTTTTGTATAGATTTTACACGAATTAACCTACCTTGATGGTGTCAACAGAAAAATTAAAGAACAAAGGAATACCTTATGGTTTTTAAACGAGATCAAAGAAGAGAAGGAAGACAAAACCCTCCAATATACCCGAATTATAGTAGCACTTCAACACCTTTTTGCCCTAGATGATCAATGGTATGAACCCTAATTTTTTTTTTTTTTTTTTTGATGTGTCGACAATTTTGAGGAGGAGGGAAATAAAAAGAACCGGCCCCCCCCCTTTTTTTTTTTTATAAGAAGGAGCGTATATAATTTTGGAATGGATCAATCTTATGATTTAATTGGAGTATTTTGGGCTAATATAAAGAGCCATTAATTTGATTAATTTGAAAATCTTGTACAATGGTCATATGTTAGACGTGTAAAACTAGGGAAGTTTCTTGACTTGTACAATATGATATGTCATACTTAAGTTGTATAAGTTTTAATTTGTGATTTAATTAATAATGTATAGTTTTAAATTCCAAATACTTAATATCAAACTTAGGTTAAAATTTAAATTGTCAAATAAATCGTGATTTCAGATTTTTGGGTTTTACACTCCACAGGCCAGAAGAGTTCGGTTTTATCAACATTCAAAAGCAAACCACGGGCCGGACCATCCGTCCTGATGATGTCAAGTGCCTTGGCAACCATAAGGGTATCTCCAACGATAGTACCGTCATCAAGATACCAAGCCTGAAGGGTAAGCTCACAAGACTGATTAATAGATTGAACCATAGGGTGCAAAGCTAGGGCAAACAACAAAGGACCTAACGGATCCCCTTGTTGAACCCTTTGACATGACCAAAGGATAGAGTCATCATAATAAAGCCTAGCAGGTCGGGCATAACAGAACTCAACCCAAGGAGCAATGAATGGACAACGCGCCCTGGCTTCCTGAAGTAATACGCTCCTATCGACAAGATTGAAAGCATTCTTAAAATCCACCAAAAGCATAGAAAGCCCAACCTCGTTACCCTTAGACTCAATGAGCCTATTCACAGAATGGAGAACAGCCTCACAGCCTCCAGGAACACCAACACCAAATTGAAAGTCCTGTAAATAAGTATTCAGAGAGTTACCAATAGAAGAAGAAGCCACCTTGGAAACAAGCCTTCTCCATACAGTACCAACAGCAATAGGGCGTATACCACCACCAGGCTTGACTAAGGGAGTCAAGGGGGCACTAGCTATATACTCTCCCAATAGAATAGGGCACTTTCCACTAAGAAAAAAGTTGACGACACCGGTAATAGAACCTAGCACATCCTCAGCAATAGCGGAAGTGGCCCCTCCCAAAATATCCATTAAATGTTGTGATCTAAGCCCATCGCGACCGCACGATGTCCCCTTGGAAAAACTGCGAATCCTGTTCAACACCAAGTCTTTATGGACAAAAAGGGCCTCCCCACCAAGTAGGGAAAAAGATAAAGTTGGAGGTGGGGCATACGAGTGTTTGGCCTCTAACTCAAGCAGGGTGTCAGGAGTAGATGGGGCAACACTAGAAGACGTGAGAACCTTAATAGCTGCAGTGAAGTGTCCATCTCCTAGTTTACGTTTACATTAAGCGAGGTTAGCTCCATCATGGTCTTTTGTTTTCTTCACCCCACTGAAGGATGGAGTTACTCCAGCCAAACGATCCATCACCAAAGCAAGCCTATCTGCGGAATCCCTCCATCTAAGAATAGCCCGAGAAATACATTCAAACCGGCACCGTTCTCTCTCACCAGATCTTTGCTGAGCTCTGTTAGTTGGCACGAACGTAGTCAGAACACACCATGGCAGGATAAAGAGTTGCACCCACACCAATAAATCCCCCAGACAAGCAAGGACCTTGTCTAGTGCACTGCGAAAAATCTTAGCAAACCCAAGCCGCAACCTAGGAGGAATACTTTTAACTGTACGCAACTTTTTTGAGAAAACACGACTAAGGAGGTCAATATTGTTGTTATTATTATTATTATTATTATTATTATTATTATTATTATTATTATTATTATTATTATTATTATTATTATTATTATTATTATTATTATTATTATTATTATTATTATTATTATTATTATTATTATTAAATCAGGTCCTTTGAGAAATCCACACACATAATCTCTGGTGTGGATATATAACATCAAAGGCATTTGTTATGGCATGAATTAATATTGTGTACTTAATGAAGCCACAGGAAATGTACTTGGTATCTCTCAAAAGACGTATCCAAATGCAGCCCGGCCCAGGCACAAAGACATTGAAGAAGTGAAAGCAAACGAACAAGTTCGCTCACAAAACTACATGACAAAGGTATATTTGTGTTGAGAGCTCGGACTTTTTCATTTGAACAACGATGGTATACATAGAAACAAATAGTACTTTTGTATGGTTTAGGTAAAATATGGTTATGAAAACCATATTTTTCGAGATCTGTGACGCGCTCTAACAATTATGCTTCTACGGTAGTTTTTTTTTGTTGTGTCTCTCTTGCAGTAATCGGGTTTTTAGGAAACTTGGAGCGGGCTCACTTGCATATAGATAACCATCCGGGAGCAATTTTCTCAGCCATACCAACAAACACAACAAGGTCTAAATCTTAAACCATATACTAAATAATATAGATTAGTTCAATAGGTGTGTCATGATCAATACATTATCTTACATGTGTTTGGTGATTCTGCTATTGGTAATAGCAAAAATGATTATCGCCATTCGGTGTCTACACGTGTTCGGATGGGTCCGGTGTAAGCAACTTCAGGAACAGTGGGTTTCGGCTCTACCAGTGAAAATGGTATGTATAGCAGTATTCATCTATAGTACAAATTATCTCAGGTTAACATGACCAGCTTAGAAATAATAGAATTGCATAACATGCCATATTTTTATTTGCATTTATTCACCATCATTTTTGCTACCATCCCAGTCCGTCCTTGCCATTTTGATTACCAGCAGCAACTGATCAAGCTATAGAAATTAGTGCGCAACTGGTGCAAACATACAGTATAATGTTCGAGTACAACACAAATATTCGACTGGATGGCTCTATGCTTAAATTCAGCAAGTATACATTTGGTCTTGTAACTGGTGGACTACTTCAGGTAACCAATTATTAATATGGCTGTATCTTCTTATAACTTTGAGTGACAATATATTTTGTAATAAGGATCTTCTCTAATTGTGTGCCATAGCAATGATTATTTGTGCTTCGATTAGGTGTACATATTATTTATGTTGTTAACTTGCTTGATTGATTTAAAGTTATTTTGAATTTCGTCTCAACATATTTAGTGTTGTTTTGGGTTTTACTACGACAAATCAATAGCAAATTTTGACCCGAATTGCCTTATGACAGCTTATACGGTATTCATTTTAATGTCCCATATGGAAGATGTATGAACGATGATATAATGCTATAAGTTATGATATGTGCAATTAGATATAAATCACAACTTTGGCTTCCTCTTGGAGGTGTCTAATGATCTTCAAACTTTAAGATTATAGTGCCACATCAGACGGTCTACAGGTCTTGGAGGTATGCTTCTTGGAAGATTTCTTTGTAGGAACCGTAATGGGTGTTAGGCCTTCTCTTGCAGCTCGGTACATACAAAGGTACCAAGTTCTATTGAGGCAACAATTGTTTTGAAGTTAGCCCCACCGTCACATGAATTATGTAACATTGGTTAAACCAAGCTAGAGTAGTAGTTAAAAAGGTTTTGAGTTACTTTAACTCATTAATCATACGTATTAGCCCCACCGTCACATGAAATATGTAACATGCTACTTGATACAGAACCTAACTAAAGGTCTATGACTAACTGTTAAGTATCTAAAATTCATTGAAAAAGCTAAGCAAAAGTTGGCTTAGTATCAGTTATGCAACTAAGATGAGGTGTTATAAATATACTTTTACTTATAGAACATTTCCAAAAAGGAAATTGCTGCAATAATCATGACACTTTCTTAAATGAAAGGAAATTTGATATTGATGAGGCGGTCCAAATGTGGGTGGAAATTGCTTATCAAAGCCGACACAAGGTATTTGAATATGCTAAGGAAACTTGATTTTGTATTTGTAAAGCGTTCTGTTTGATATTAATATAATTGGAGTATTCATCTTTTAGTGAGCATGTTTTTATCCTAAATTTCAGGATTTGGTATATGATGATTATGAAGAGGTTCAAACATGTTGCTATCTTCAGAGTCAAGAGCACGAAGGTATTGAAGATTCTTTGTTGTTTTAAAGATGGTAAATACACAAAATCAACAAGATAAAATAGGTGTTTTTGTTAGTATTGTGAGCACAAAAATCCCTTTCAAATGGACGGGAAAAGAATATATTGGTGATGACATAAGTGAGATTGCATCTGCTTTCAAGGTCGGGAAAAAATGGAAGGTGCTTCAATGAAATTGTTAAGATTCTTAAATGAAGGTGTCAATTAGGCATCTTGGCCCATCTATGATTTAGCGAATGCAATATTCATGTACATAAGTTTGTAGACGGGGAGGTTGTCAAACTTCATATTTTATCTCATATTCGATAAACGTATATTTCTTTTTTTTCTTAATGCATTCAATATATAATTTAGAATGTCTATATCTTTATTTTGTGCCAACTTACATTTTTCAAGGATAATCACAAGTCATGCCCGCCCAGGGGGCGGGCTTATAAGTCATGCCCGCCCATTGGGCGGGCTATGAAGTCTAGTGTGTGTGTATATATATATATATACTATATATCGAAGCCCATATATATATATATATATGTGTGTATATATATATATATACTAGTTGTCGAAGCCCACCCAATGGGCGGGCACGCTTTGTAATATTCCCTTTGTAATTTACACATTATTTATTGTAGAAATTGTCCATATTATTTATATTTGGTTTTATTAATCATATAATCTATCAATGAGACAATAAATAGACGTGTACAAATTCATTAAATCTGATGTTCATTATTATCAGGAAGAAAAAGATGATTATCAACAATGGGTTGAATTTCCGTTACTCTTGAGTAACAATGGGTAAAAGAAAATAATTCTGATTTTGAGAGTAATGGTAATAGAAGATTTGATTTTTGTGGTTTTGAGAGTAATGGTGATAGAAGATTTCATTTTTGTGTTTTCTTTGCAGTATTTTTTGTAATTTACGTAAACATGTTTATGTTATTGTTATTTATGTACAACTTATACTTGTATTAACAAAATCACATAATCTATCAATGAGACAATATCATTGTATTAAGAACATGTTAATGATCATGTAAAATATCAATCACAAAAGATCAGTGTATGATAATGGTTTAATATATTTGTTTGTATTTTTAAACGTGATTGTATAATGTTTTTTATTTATTTTTACCAAAAGCAATAATGCACATAATTCTTAACAGGCGTTATGAAATTCAAAAGGTTTGTTTATATCTAATTTAGTTACCAATGTTTTAACTGCATGTAACCATTTACAATTTTTTTTCTACAATATGTGTACATGAATTATACATGATACACATTGTCAATGCATTTTAAATATGCATAGAGTGTTGCATTAACAAAATAGGTAATCATTACATGATTGAATTAATTTATTACCATTTAATAAGTTAAGACAGAGTGGTTTTTAATCTTCTGGTTAGTAAAAAAAAAACACACACACACACACACATCATCATCATCCGATAATTTCCTGTGTTCATATATTTTTTATTGAACATTTATAAACAAAGTATGAATATTGAGTTACTATAAGAGTATGTGTTTGTAGATTGTAGATTATCTATTTAAGTTATGAGCTGTTAATTATTATAGTATAATAATGTAATTAAAATGAGGTGTTTGGTCAGATAATGTATTGGTTGTAATTAGATTTATTGTTTAATTGTAAGATTTTAATATTGTATGCTGGATATGTTGCTTAATTTAAAAAAACCCAAATGTTGTAGTGGGTCAGTTAAACGTGAAATTAGGCATTTTTTTTATACATGGTAACTGATTTGTTAAATGTTGATTAAACGCTAAAACAATACTTGGTTTAAACAAACGGTAGTAAGTCAAATGTTATGTTATTTTTGAAAAGGTTTTATTGTGTTTGAGGTTTTATTGTGTTTTCGTTTGTTAATAATATGATATCATTTTTTCTCCGTATTTTGTACTTAAATAGCATTGCAAATGAGTAATATTAAATTTGTTTAATCGTACATATGTCATTTCTAGTTAAGTTTGAGAATGGTGGTGAAAGTGGTTTCAAAATTCCAAAAAATTTGTTTGAATTAATTGACAGTAAAGATTGTGGATTGTTATACGCAAAGACTGTGAATAAAGTGCATGAGTTTAAAATCCGTAGCGTTGATGGTAATTTTGGAATGATATATGGAGGCGAATGGAAAAAGTATGCAGAAGAGAGTGGGATTAAGCAGGGTTGGTCCGTTTTATTTGACAACAGGAATGCTGAGTATGTTCTTGTTAGTCATTTTGATAAGCATGGTAATAGCCGTAGTGGAGTTACCACGTTTGGGGTTGGAATTCAAATGTCTCGTTGTGTTGTACCGACGTCGAAGATGAGTTCTTCAAGACAGGTATATTGTAAATTCCATTGTTGCCTGTTTAAGAGTTAACAGAGTATGTATTTTTTATTCTTATTAATCTGATTAGATTTTTTTATTATTTGTGTGTAGGTACTGCCAAAAAGTTTTTTTGAAGGATATCAATTTAAGAAACATACGTTGTATTGTGTTAGAACTTTTGATGGGTGGATGAGGGTGTATTTGGATTTTGATGAGAACAAACCGACTGGTTTTTGTGGTCCTGATTGGGAAAAATACTGCAAAAAACACGCTATTGACGGTAGTCAAACTTTTGTTGTCTATTTTATGGTTGGGCATCATTTTATCGTGACCATCCATGATGCTTTTGGTTTTTGTCCGGACCCTGAATTTCGACGTAAGTTATAATGTTTTTATTAATATATATATTATTTATATAATAATAAATATATACGTATATATTTCTATATATTATACAGAATATATATATATATATATTAGATTTCGAAGCCCGCCCGATGGGCGGGCATGACTTATAATTTTTCTTTTGATGGTGTTGCTTAACGGAATTTCATTTTTAAGGACGGTTGCTTAATTATTATTTTGATGGTATTGGCTGGATAAGTGGACATGTGGAAATTTGGCCCGTCCGATGGACTGGCTAGACTTATGAATATTGTTGAAAAAATTAAGTTAACGAAAAATAAGATATAAACGTACCATTTTTTATGTTGAATGCATTAGGCATGCATGACTTATGAATATCGTTGTCATATTTTTCTATAAAGAAAAAAGGATAATTTTCTTAAATTCACGTCCATTGTTGGGATTCTAATTATATCTCGTCAATTTGAGGAGAGTAAAATATGTCAAACTAAGATGATCTTCATTTATATGGTGAAAAACCAATATGAGACATGCCATACGACTCAAATTCAACTGTTATTTAACTGACTAACAAATGTTTACCTTTTCTAAATATTTTGACTTCAAGTTCCCCTAAGGATTCCTTTCATTTGCATAGCTATGAAGATTCAAAGCCACAATAGACCTGACACGGTAAGATAGACAAAATAATGAAGATATATGCAAGGTCAGGTACATAACTTTGTACTGCAGCAGGAATATGTACCCAAATCAGTCTCTTTGCATAGCTAAGATTCGAATGTTAATAAGAAAGTAGAGTGCTAATATAACCTTACAAAAATAAAGGGCTAATAATCCCGATATATGAGATATTTCAATGTAAAAACGATCCACTAACAAACACAGTTCTTGATAATGCAACAAATTCATACTTCAATTCAGCTAAACCAATCGACTTCTTCCCCACATTGAGACCAAGCAGCCTCCCTGGTTTCGGTGGATGCAGATTCTTCACCATCTTGTACTACATAAATGGCTCCAAGATCTTCATCTATTAATCACATATTTTCAAAATTAGTACTCTAGAGGCACCCTTTCCAATAATTATGTAAGATTCAAAACTCATTTCCTTATTTAGAAACTGTACCAAATGTACGACACGTTCCAAACACCCATTATAAATCATCATGTTTCTACTCAGCCTAAAATAATACTATAAAGTGTATGCAACTTGCTCATATTTTTTTTATAACTTTTGATCAAATAATATATATACACATAACAAAAAGACAAACAAAATGAAAAATGTAATGCAAAGGTATGCTTAAATATGATTTTAGTCAAATTTTAATAAGAAAATGATTATCAAAAAGTGGAGTACGCTTATAAGCAGTGATTCTATATCTATTGAAAAACGAAAGAACAAAATGAGGGTAGTTTGTGACCAATAATATAAGTATTAGAAAACACCTGGTGTGCTCGATAATAACTCGTACATATGTCGCAAAAGCTATGCCATTTTCATTATAGTTTACAGACATGTGATTATATATTTAAACATGTACCACCAGTCGAGGTTTTAGCAATATAAACCATATCAGCCATCTAAAAGCCTGAGTATGCTACAAAAACATACTTGTATTTATATGTCAGGTTGCAGACTAAAAATTACTCCTCTCCTACTGGCTAATAAATTACACTCCTTAACCCATTAAACTACACTTAGGCTCTATTCTCACATTCAATTCCTTTAAACACCTTCATATTTACATTGATGATACACATGAGGATTTTGGTGGCTACTGTGCATACTTGAGTCTGCCATGGTTCAGCTACCTTATGGACACGGGTTTGCCGCATGCTGGTGTTTGCTCATACACTAATTCACAAGTTACATGAATCCTATTTAGTGCAAACCATGGAATGAATATTAACCTCAAATGTCATTGAAAAATTATTTACAATTATACATGAATTCATTGAAAATCTAGATAGCATGAGACATACTGAATGTACTTACTTTGGGGAGGAAGAAAAAGAGTTGTATGTGGGCTGCAAGCGTGGGGCGGTAGATCCAAATAAAACACCAAGGGGGGGTTAGCTGATGGTAAGGCCTCCATGACCCCAAGAAGGTTTCTCTGGCTTGCAACTATCCATCAAGCATATTGTACCATAATTTTATTAATTCTGAATTTAGGAAGTATTGACCTCAAAAATCAAAGTGTAAGCCTTAACCTTTGTTGGCCAACTGAGTTTGGTGTCGTCGGCCTACTGGGATTGGGAGTTGTGGGTCTTGAAGTTGGTCTCGAGTTGGGGGTGGTTGATCTAATAGAAAGAGAGCCAGTACGTAAAAGAGAGAATCGGCGTGGTGAAACTGATCTTTTCTCTAATTCATCATCCAAATAATCATCAGCAAGTATGCAAACAAAATATATGGAAAAAGGCAAAATGAACGCGTGCATACCTAGATCTTTTCTGGTCACTGCACGGTCTGCACCAGTGAAAGCAAACGATCCAGGTTGCTGTTGAACTTGTGGAGAATGAGACGGGGATCGCCCTTTTCTACATTTTTAGTCAGTTTAATATTCAAGATTAGACATACAAGTTGGAAGGCATTAAAGTGGAAAAGGGAACCAAATAAAAAATTCATTTTCCTGAATGAAGATGGCGAGGTTTCTTTGATTGTAGCCCGAACAGCTGTATCAAAAACAAACGTTATACTGAGATTTAAAATTATTATAGACAAGAAAGAATTTATTAATTCTTACCATTCTTGAATTCATGCCAGTCGTCTTCATCATCCAAACTGCAACCTTGGTACTTTGATTTAGTTCGAACACCACCTTGCATAGTCTCTCCAACTGAAAATCGAGTTCATTATTAGACAACAATTGTCTCTTTCCATGAGTATAATTCTATTATGAATCAAACAAAGCACAAAACCAAAAATAAAGTGTAACTTTAATGAAACTGAAGTATTTTGATTACCGGGCAAGATGTATCTTTTATGGTACTTGGGAGTATTTATCAGTGAAGACTGCTGGGAGAGACCTTCGTGATCAAAACACCCCTGGCATACGTTTAGTCTCTGAAACACAACATTAAAGAAACAAAAATCTCAGTCCTGATGGAAACTTTGCGTACATTCTGAGTGAAAAGTCATGATGGATGCTACTATGGTGGTGTTTTGATTTGTGTACTGAGACTGCGATCTTATTATTGCCTCATAAAAATCAGTTTTTAGTGTTTGAATTAAACATATCCTAATTTTGATCAAATAACCATGATGCGACATCCAATGGTAAGATAAAGTCATTTGTATACCCATTTCAACCTAATTTGTGAAATTTTACTCCCATTTGGGGGAAAAACCCTCATTCTTTTCACAATAATATCACTTTAGGTCGTTTTTCGAATTGAATCATTAAATAATCATATTTGTCAAACACTCTAAATCTCTGAATATCTAATTATCGCAACTACAAACAGCATTATAAACACTATGTTCTACAACCTTGTTTCTATAGCAACTTGGATCATCGGCATCAGCAACTAAAGCAAGCAGCGTTGACTGTAAAGAATAGACATTGAAGCATATGTCAAATTCAAATTCAGATGAGCATACGTAAACAACCAACGTTAGTGTGCGAGTTCTCATAATATATAGGCATCATGATACCTTTTCGAGAGATCTCAAAACATTCACATTGGAACATAACTTAAACAGTATACACGGGTGTTATTCCAATATTGTTGGAATACAAATGAGATGTTAATTCAAGTCTCATCAACAGAAACGACCTACAAAAAATGTAAAGACCAGTCATGAAATTAGGTCTTGTAAATGATAACATGCCTTTTGAAATTAGGTCTTCTAAATAAGTTGTTTCAAGTTGCTTATTTAAACTTTTTTTAATATAGTCATACACATTCAGATTAGAAGTTTTTTAAGTTGGCTCATTCAAGACAACCGAATTCAGTCAAAATATAATTAAACAACCACATGGATAAAATAGCCCAAACCAAGTAAAGATTGTTAATCAGTTTTCGTAAGCAATCCCAAACACCTCGTTAGAAAAGAAAAGTGTCCAGAACCTATATACAAATTTGAATTGGTCCATTTAGACTTTATTTATCATAAGCAAATAAGGAACTCAAGGTTAATGAGTGTGTATCAAACTTATTATGTTTTTCTCAAAAGTTCCACTTTTGACCCATTTTATCCATTCTGACCCGTAAGTTCATTAACTTCTCTTTCTATCATATTGGACTCAAAATTAGTTTTAATGGGTTCCAAAATATAATTTGAACATTGGGATATGAATACCACATCGTAATACCTTATATAATGCTAGGTACGAAAATATAGAAAACATTTAAGCAAGAATAGTCCAATTCCGTAATCTTAGCTCTACCCGGTTCAAAGAGTTGCAGAAAATGATGGATTGGTTGATTTACATAAAAAAAAATGCTATCATTGAGTAAAAGTTTTAAACTATTAGTTAGCTGACGAAACTCTAAAATACCCTTACAAAAAAACAAAAAAAGAACCAAATCTAAGACGTTAGCCTACTTATTCCTCCAATATGTCTACTGAGCAAGAGTGACAGCAAATGCATATGCAATGGAAATGAATGGATAACTGAATATATTACTTTATCATCTTGTAAGACCGATGTATCCAGCATCTGAAGGCGTTCCAGCATTTGAATCAACTCAGTTTTTTTGACAGCCTCTCTCTTACAATATTTTCATATAAGACCGATGTATCCAGCATTTGAACGTGCTTCACCTTTTGAATCAACTCGGTTCAGGGTGGATGGGCTGTAGTGAAAAGTGTGGAAGTCACGGAGAGCTGAAATAGATTCACTGCAGTCGAAAATTTAAGATGGATATTAGCAACAATACTTATGGCATGCTAAGAGTAAATACTTATTAAGATTTATATTAATGGTCGTATAACGGAACTTGGCCCACTTAACGGTCTGCCTATTTTTCTTTCAAAATAATACAACAACAAATGGGAATGTTTATAAATAACTTGATGGTGTGTCTTCAAGACATGTGAATGATATGAATGTAAAAAGTACGAATGAGTAATCGACGTGTTCACACTCACCAATGCCTCCAACCATTTGATTCACGTCATAACAGCACGTTCCTGTACTCTGAAAGACACAACACAAATTGCAAATACATAAGTGTGAATAACAATTCCTGAATAAAGGCTTGCAAACACAGGAATTGTATACTTTGGAAATAGTAATTCGATGTGAACCTAGTCCTGAATGAGGTTATCTCAGGTATGTTATGATTAATGAAAATTTTACTGCCAAACAGTGCGTTGTGAACAACGGGAGTACGTGCATATTATATTATTAAGACATACATATAGGTAACTGTGACATCAATCTAAAGTAGTTAATAAATGTGAAAAAATAAACTAAATTACTTACCGTCCGAATACTTAACATTCCCTAGCTGTAGTACGAAAAGCACATGTCCCATTGTCTCAGGCTTGCTCTCATACTTATTCCACAACTTAGCCTAGTTGCCCCAAAATGTACAGTCCAAGCGAATTCCCCTGGAAATATACAAATTAATAGTTGACATAGTACACTTAAAGTGTGTATAATATTTATTTTAATATCTCTATTAGTATTGTATTTGTATAACAGGTTACTGATTTACGAATCAAACTTGACAGATTCACTATTTACGATATGTGATTACTACATTAAAGTTT